>NPFG01000067.1:0-138187 GCA_002288965.1 Xylaria sp. MSU_SB201401
TAATTTAATATCTTTACTTTTATTTATATTAATGTTTTTATTAATATAATTTAAAAGTAATTTATTTAATTAAAAATTTTAATTAATTAAAAATATATTAATATTATATTTTATTAATTTAAATTTTATTTTTAATTATAAATTTAATAATATAAATTATCACGTGATAATATATAGATAATTTTTTATAAACTAAAAAGGTGGCTAGCTTAAATAAGTAATCAAATTAATTAAAAATTATATTATAATATAAAATAAAAAAGTAATTAATTTAATTAAATAACTAAGTTAATTAAAAAATGCATTTAATTCTTTTATTAAATATATATTTTATTTCGAAATGTAGTATAAAGTAAAAGATACTGTAAAAATATAAGGAATTTATATATTAAAGTAAAGTAGTTATTACCTTCTGCGGTAGCTAGCCTCTGGCGCAGTTACAAGGCTTTTAGCACCTTAAGCCCTTGCTGCCATTATCTTCTTACGCCCCTCTGGCGCGCTAAGGTGGCACTAGGTGCCGCATTGCCGAGCTTGTGGGTCTCTTGTCCACTAACCACCGCTACAGCCAGTGGCCTGCGAGACTTCAGGTATATTCTCCTACGCAGCTAAACTTGTACAACCTTTTAATCTCCTCTTCACATCATTTCATCTTCGTTGCGACACATTCAGTGACTGTCTACACAGTTGCAAAGCGTCCTTCGCATTTCTTTCTCTTACTTGACTCTGTCCAGTTGCTTTTAAGAGGCACATTTTCTTATCTACAGCTACTGTAATTCCAGGTTGGTGCTTTCAGTGTCCTTCAGACACGCCATGACACATCAATTAAATCCGCCTCTCTTACTGCCTGCTTGGCCTCAATGCTGACCGTCATCGGCTATTACAGCTTCCGCGGACTACATTCCAAGCCAGTCTTGATTCTAATCGCTAAATAACAATGTCGAGCCACGATTACTACCAGCAAGGCCCGCCTCAGGGCTATGGATACCCTCAGCAACCTCCTCAGGTATGTTGTCATTTGTCGCATTGTTACGATCTACGTTCCTCCCTGTGTCTCACCGGTCGGTTGCGAGACCTATCAAGGCCCCGTGCCAAGAACCACCATCCTCCCGCTCTCCCTCCTTCAGCAGTTCCCCCCACAGCATAGCAATATGGACGTCTTGGATTGGTTCCCCAATTCCAATCAGCCCAACCTCCCATCCTGTTTGCCAAGGCAGCCTAAACGCGGTAGCGGATGCCACTCGAGCCATATCAGCCGACCCAGATCTGACCAACTTTACCATCTCATTGCTGTGAGATGCTAGCGCGGCTCAGTAGCATGCACAATCATCCATCCCACGTGAACATGACAGACAGATGCTAAAACACCCTAAACTATAGGCCTATGGTGGCCCACCCCAGGGACAGTACTACGGCCCTCCCCAGCCAATGCAATACCAACAACAGCCTCCTCCCCAGCAATCTTCCGGTGGCGGTGGATGTTTGAAGGGTTGTCTTGCTGCCCTGTGCTGCTGCTTCGTTTGTGAAGAGGGTTGCGAATGCTGTTGCGAATGTTGCGAATGCTGCGCCGAGTGTTGCTAGAAAACTGTCGGTTTATTATCGACGACCATAAATTGATACCATACTCTGGTGGAGCGGATATTATGATACGCCAAGTGAGCACTCAGACATGGCGGTCGGGGCTTGGCATATGCGAAGCTCTCAAGACGTGCGTATGAAGGATACCTCAGCTTTGGCAAAATCGCAATAATTATGGCCTTTCTACCATGGTTTCACCTTTCCAGCGCAATATGGTTCTCGCGTTGGTTGTTTCCGAAGCGGATATTCAGTGTTCGTAAACTGAACACTGGCATTGTTTTGATGGTTGTCTACTACTTAAGAAATTCCTTGGGGTCAAGAAATCAACTTTGTTATGCTCTAGTTTTCGCCGAATTGAGACTTTATCTTCTCTACAGGAAGTACTTGTCCATACTAGTGAATTCCCGGAATACTATTCTGTGAGGACTCAAAAATGATGATGATGTCGAATTAGGCATACATACAACGGTCCTTGAAATCCCTTAGAATCAGGCAATTGGGAATATAGCGAGTGCTTCACCATATTCTTTGCTTACCTAGCAAAAGCACAGCCATTACCGCATGCCAAAAACGATTCTCTAGAATGAAGGTTCTTCTTCTTAGTCACAACGGGGCTATGAGACAGTATAAATGTTTGATTAAGTCGATGTCGCATGTGAACTAGGGGCATCATGGTATCGGGCGCACTGCTAATAAGCTGGCTTCTGGTAACTCATGTTTCTGCAGGCATCATCTGTACGCAGGGTTGCAAAACATGTGCGTAGTAACTACCTAGGTAGGTATGACACCAACACAACATACTCGTCCAACCCCTAGACAATTCATGCAAAGAGTACATATATCCTACACACCTCTCTTTATGTCTCCCCTTTTTATTCCTTCCTCTCTGGCCTACCTATGCTAGAAGATGAGAACAAGAAAGTAACAGGGAAGGTAAATAAAATAAAAAGGGATCCCCCTTCTATTTCACCTTCCTACGGTCAGCCTCGGCGTTGCGAAACGGGAACCCGCTCGTCCGCTTGTCGGCACCCGTGCGCCTGCTGATACGGCCTTTCTCCCCGCCGAATAGGAGACACCAGATGCCGAAGGCCGCAAGCACCGCGCTGCCCGCAAAGCCGAGGAAGTATCCGTTGCGCCCCGTCGAGGCGTACCGCGCCCAGCTGTAGAAGGCCGAGGAGCCGTGATATAAGGTTGTTGTTAGGATTACGGGGGCTGCGTAAGGTGAGGGGGATTCGGCCGTTGCTGTGTGGAGGGGAGATATTAGTTTTTTATGTCGAATTTGAAGTTGGAGTTGGAGTTTAGATTATTCTACAGAGTCAAGAATTGAGAAGGAAGGAAGGGAGGGAGGGAGAAGCGCTTACAGTCGACCACTGATCCCACTGGCACACTCCCTGATAAAACTACCGTGACAAAGCCTAGAGCTAGCAGTGTGAGACCCAGACTGCGGGCGAAATATTGCGAGGCTTCGCCGGCTGCCGAGTTGGACGCTGCTGCGGCTTGAAGATTGTCTTCTTGGATCAAGAGGGTGATTATTGCTTGGGGGCCGACTTTTGGCGTATCGTGTTAGCAGCTGATGGATGAATGGCGGGGATGCCCGGGACTTACACAGCAGCGACACTGCTTGGACTGCGTTCCAGCCGCATGAGGCGAAGGCGTAATAGGATATGGCCTAATCCGGTATCATCTCCATGTTAGTCGTGGCCCTCACAATGCTCCCGGTTTCCGGGGGGGGCTTTGTCGCATTGCGGGATTGGGATGTCTACTTACATCCATCTTAATGGGTGAAGATATTGCTTTCAAGGCGGCACGTAAGTAGTAACTCTTCTAAACGTTGTGAGGACGTTGCAGTAAAGACCGCCAACTAATCAATTGAGATATGCCAGTATGATTTATGGTAATATATCTACCTACTTAAGCTCTAAGAATGCCAAAAGTGCAGCTTAATTTATAAGGAGTTTCCGGTCGTAGTGTTGACCACAACAGCATCACGACGTCATCGAGCGTGCTTGAAGTGCTACTTAATGTGTCACATATGATTGGCCCAAGCTAAAACAGTGTGTATATTGTCTATATTACCTCGCACGGTACATGTCTCAGGGACTTCGCCACCTGTTCGGAAGCGCCGGACGGCAAGAGAGACCTAGTCTCGTACAGTGCGCGTCTAACTAAAACCCCACCGGATCGGAGGCGACCCCTCGGAAATGTTCTGGACTGAACCGCACGGACAAGCCCCGGTCTCGCATGGGTAAAAAAGTCGCATTTCAAAGCACACCCTCGCGCAACCAACCGCTATCAGGTCCCTTCCTAAGAAACTTTCCTGGACATCTACTTGGTGATTTCTACAGAGGTTGGCGTAATAGAATATCACCTAGCACCTTTACTGTTGAGGCTGTCAGCGGCGAAAGGCATCTATTCAAGGCAAATTGACGGTTCCACGAGACAGATAGCCACCCGCGAACGAGACGCTTTGCCCATTCTATCAGTGCCTCGGGCTCTTTCGCCTCGGCATTCGTTATCTGTCATCAAGAGATATCACGTCCTCCCGCAGACGCACATCATGTCTGCCATCCTTTCCGCCGACGACCTCAACGACTTCATCTCGCCAGGTGTCGCATGCATCAAGCCTGTCGAGACGCTCCCCGCGGCCCCCGAACAACCGAGAGAGAATGAGCTTGAACATGAGGTAGTAATAGACGGGCAACATCCTACACCGTCGACAAACGCGCCAGCGCAGATATCCTTGACGGACTGCCTGGCCTGCTCTGGCTGCGTAACTTCAGCCGAAGCCGTTCTCGTTAGTCTGCAGAGCCACAACGAACTCTTGAACGTACTAGATCAAGCTCCGGCGCTTCAGATAAGGCAAGATGGGGACGGGACATTCAAGGTGGATGGCTTAGAAAATCCCGATAGCAAGCTCTTCGTGGCGAGTGTGTCGCCTCAAACACGCGCCAGTCTAGCCGCCGCCACCGGGCACGGGGTAACCAAGCGAGATGCCGGACGAATGATCTCACAACTATTAGCAGGGCATGACGGGTTGAGAGCTGGCGGGAAGTGGAACAATGCATTTACATGGGTCACAGACACGAATGCGGCTCGGACAGCATGTCTAGTTCTTGGCGCCGAGGAAGCGACTGGTAATAGCAAGCTTGCCAAACCCATCTTAACGTCAAGTTGTCCCGGTTGGGTGTGTTATGCCGAGAAAACGCACCCATATATATTGCCTCATATCTCGAAGATCAAGTCGCCACAAGCCCTAATGGGGACCTTACTGAAAGCAACATTAAGTCGTACGCTGGGCATTTCCCCTGATCGAATATGGCACCTTGCCGTCATGCCTTGCTTCGATAAGAAACTAGAGGCCAGTCGTGAGGAATTGACAGACACAGTATGGAATGGCAATGGGCAGCCGGGCAGGGGGGTCCGTGACGTCGATTGTGTCATTACAAGCAAGGAAATCCTAATGTTGACAGAGTCGAGAGGCCTCAATTTCTTTAATTTATCCAGAGAATCAATACCGACCTCATCACGTACGCCCTTCCCGGATCCGACTGTGCGTGAGTTCATCTTCTCATCCTCTCGAAGTGGCCGACCGGACCCTGCCGCCAGCACGTCGGGAGGCAACCTATATTATACGTTGCAATACGTAGCATCGAAGCATCCAGGGTCAAGGATCGAATCGACGCGTGGTAGGAACATCGATGTTGCCGAGTTCTCGGTAATATCAGCATCCGGCAACATAATATTCCGGGCCGCACGATACTATGGGTTTAGAAATATTCAGAACTTAGTGCGGAAACTCAAACCCGCGAGGCCATCGCGCATGCCTAGTGCGAGGGCTGTTGGATCCAGCAGAAAATCGGCTGGTAAACCATCTGGACCTGAATACGATTATGTCGAAGTCATGGCTTGTCCTGGTGGATGTACTAATGGTGGCGGTCAAATTAAGGTCGATGATCCTTTAGTCGTTGAGCGCAAAGGGGCTGGGTTTCAACCAGGTCCTCATGAGCAGAAACAGTGGCTCGCCGAGGTTGACGAAGCTTATTTCTCCGCCGACGAAAGTGATGTGGGAAGCAGCGAGGACACAACAAGAGCTCAAGGAGGAAGAAGCGATTTAGTTGGTGATATTTCCCCATCTTATATTCGAGATAGCCTGGCGCGTTGGAGTAGCGTAACGGGCATAGATATAGAAAAATTAGTATCAACCAGCTACCGCGAGGTTATTAGTGATGTTGGTAAGAGCAAAATGAACGACACCGAACGGGTTGTTCAACTTGCTAGCAAGATCGGTGGCGGCTGGTAGCGACCATTGGTCAGAACATATACCCAAATAGAATGTTTTCACCCAGATTTTGCGCCGCGTGTAGCAAATCCTCTGCTATTCCCGTCGGGCCCTCTTGGTGATCGAATGATTTGATCCTCTTCTCTTGGCGTAGATCGCCCTCCGCCTCTCCTCTCAGACGGGAAACCGGGCTTCGGTGAATAGTTCGGATCGTACAGTTCCCGACCATTGGCTCCTGTCTGGCTTCCCGGCCGCTGGCTGTTACCGATGTCGCCTCGGCTGTCGTTATATCGATGTCCGCCGGTACCTCCACGTCCTCTTCCGCGGCCCCGCGGACCGCGCCCTTCAGTCGACGTCCTCGGCGGCGTAGCATTGCCTGGCGTAGACGTTCCCGAAGAGGGATTGGACCCAGTCCCCGAACCCGACGCAGCTGAGGTTGTGCCAAAAATCTTAGCCCTGACCTCTTCATACCGGCGCTGCTTCTCTTCCCGCTCGCGCTGTTGCTTCGCGCGAACCTCCTCGGGAGTGAGCGGCACTTTGGTTTTCTCGTCATCAGACTCCTCATCGTCCACTTTGAGCTGGGAAAGCGCGCCTGTCAAAGGATCCCGTTTCGTAATCATTTTGGGGGTAGGCTTGCGGCTGAGGACCTTGACGGCGGGCTTGAACTCGGTCGTCAGAGGGGGCTCTGAGCGCGCGGCCAGAAAGTGAAAAGGCTCGGGCGGCGCTTCACTATAAAGATAGACAATGGGTCTCTAGTCAATGCGAGATTCTTGGAAAGGAGGGACGGACGCGCCAAGCTGGTTCTCCAGTATCGAATACTCACGCTGATTGCCAGAGCCTCTTGTTGGATTCAGCATGTTGCGCCAGGCGCTCTGCTCTGGTCATTGAGGTCTGCGATTCGGCCTCTGCCTCAGTTTCAGGTACCGCTGTCGCCGCCTGGTCGGCTTTGACCTCCCAGTCGTCATCATCCCAGGCGTCGGGGACCTTGATTCTTCTCCCCGCCATGAATCGCGACTTGACGAAGGACTGGATGACAGGAAAAGTTGAGATATGCCTGGTTGTAAGCAAGGTTTATGAGGGTTTGATGACATGTAACTACAGGAAACACGTCTTGTAACCACGTAGTGAAGCGCCAGATAATTACAGCTTGAAATGGACTGATAGAATGAATGTCTGTTATTTGCAAAGCTTCGCGCATGTCGTCCAGTGGAAGTTATTTCTTCTCTCACCCGCCCGGTCGAGCTTAAGTGAGCCGGCCAATCGAGCTCACCCCCAGGCACATTGTGGGGTGTGCGGCTCTCCCTAGAAATACCCTAAACCCAATCAGTGCTTGTTTGTGGACCGCTGCCCCTCGCTCCACCCAGTCGTAAGGTACGTACCTACCTGTAGTGGAATGCGTGTGCACTTCAAGTACTGTGGCATGTAGACTACTAGGAGGTAGGTCCGACGGCCGTAATCTACGTGGTACTCAGTATACCTACCTACCTAACACACGACTCACCACGTCTGACGACTGTCAAATTTCATCCATATGATTTGTCTTGTGTTATTCGTTCGAGTACTTGAAGCAAAGCAGAGAAAGCCGAGTCCAATCTTTCACGAAATCGATAAACAAGTCACGATTCCTACATCGGGCATTAAGTACCTACCTACTGCAGGCTCACTCTATCTACCTAGTGTAAGTGAGCCGCCACCAACATAGATTGTCGCTTATAGCTCAGCATCCAGCAGCACCGTGATCCAATACTTGGGGAATTTCCCTCGACATCTCATCATGCAGCACACCGCAAACTCATCTCAGCAGTACCGCCCGGATTACCGCCCGGGGCTCTCTGGGTCTCTTCACACGCCAAATCAGTCTTTCAATGCATCGATCCAGACGCCCGATTCGCAAGGTGCAGACTGGACAGACAACAAACAGTCCAAAGACAAGGAAGTAGAATCCGTTCGAGGTCGACTCTCCGACTCAAAATTCAATATAAGTAAGATCCCCCTCAAATACCTCATCGCTGCTCTATTCTAGCAAGCAAATAAGGAAGATTCGCTCTACCTTGACGAGCAGAGAGTGTGACTAACTATAGTATGTACTTAGGAGACTATGCGGACCCTCTCTTGCCACGCCAGCACCCTCCTTCTCATTACTATCCCAGAGATGTCTCAGCTAAGCTGGAACAACATCTGTTAGATCTTGTTGCAAAGCTCAAGGCGGAAGATGCTTGAAATGTCGTATCAGTAGCGATTTAGCCCACCATGCGCGGGTCTTATATATGAATTTACTTGAGACTACGCCCTTGAGGCATCGTCGTATTATTGCCGTATAACTACTCCCTCTGGTGTAGTTGTCATTGTCGGCTCATTAGCGGTGTCTGACTCCAGGCCACGAAACTAGATGAACGGCGCAATTGTCTAGATGAGCTTGAATAAATATCACACGAGTTTTGACAACATTATGTTCAAGAACAGCAGCTGAAAAAAACGCATTCCCAACATCTTAGTTGCTTCACACCCAACCTACTTCCAGGCGAACTCTACGCCTGCCAGTTAACTCTCGAGGACACTCTTGAGTTCACGTTTTAAGTATCGCAGTCTCATCATTTGTACAGTAGGTAGGTTGCGGTTGCGGATATCTGTAGGCTACTACTAACGGTGATGCATCTTTCTGATCCTAACCTCCGTATGTGCCTACGAAAGGCATGAACTTGGACTATTGAAATTCGAAGTCCGCATGGGATAAGAACAACGCCTCACCTTATATGTTAGCCTCATCTCTCGGATGACTACATAATCCGGTATCCGCCCTCACATAAGACCGTTCCGTTCCAGGAATCATCTATTGTACCAGGCCTAAGAATCTGTAAAGTATAACTAATTAACCTTCCTCTAAAACTAGGTTCGAACGCATAACCCATTCTCTCTTATCCCATTGTATGGCGGTTGAGGTTTTCATTATGATGCCGAACACCTATCCTGCGTCCGGTCGTCTATTCCTAGTCAACTCCGTACCTGTTGGGCGAGCTACGTCGTCATTTCGACTGTATTGTCACCCGTTGATACAACTAGCTACGTAAGTAGGTACTTGGCCATCCATAGTCGTCTGCATTTAATTGGTCGAACACAGAAGGAACTGGAATTCTCATGTACTGTTAAACTGTAAATTTATATTTATCGTGAATCAGGCTGGCGCATCTAACCACCATTAAAGTTCGGCAATACGCATCTATTTACTTTTGATTTGTTGTCATTAGCTTTCAAAGCGCGTGGCCCCCCCTCTTGCTACTCTTTTTCCTTCGCAGACCACACACTCTCTACCGACTTGTTGACCACCCATTCTACTACAATTGCTCCAGCACCATACTTATTGATCACTCCGTCATACTTGTTGACCCTTCACCGAACGATAAATTCCAAAAGAAAGAAAGAAAATGGAACAGGTCATTGATGCAATCATTAGCTCGGCACGTAGCCTCGTACCTGACCTTGACATCCTCTCGAGGGCAGACGGACTAGAAGAATTGTTTGAGGAGCAGGCTCGCGAGCTCGAGCAAATCAGCGATGAACTCGAGAAGCTCACCAAGACCTGCACAAAGTGGCGCCCTTCGTGTAAGCAATGGCTACACAGAGCCATCACAAAGATAAGAAAGCTAGAAGCCGAAGAGGCACAACTACAAGAGCTGGACGCCGTAGTATGCCCCGCCCTTCTCCTATTTATTTATTTCTTAACCCTTTCTTTCCTAATCGAGCAATACTCATTCATCAGCAAGGGGATACACAGGCTAACTATCAATAGTGCATCAGATCCTCAAAGGAGGTCAGGCGGGAGATCACAGCGCTCTTCGCGAAGAAGCGCGAATTGCAGACTTTATACTACGAGCAAAGCTACAAACTCGAAAACCGCACAAGAGCACAAAAGAGGGTCGACGAGGCATACAAGGCCTGGTTCACCGGCCCAATCATGCCAACCTTCGGAGTCCTTGAAGGTGGACTTGCCGTGGACAGTCTTGAGAAGACAATCGAAACCCTCCGGGGCCAATTAACATTCGACGAGCTAACTGAGAGGATGTTATTAGTAGCTGAACAGAACATGGAGTCATGTCTGACTAGAATTAAGAAAATACAAGCTCTCTTCCTGTACGAATGGATCAACGGCCATTCGCATACGTACGTCTTGCGGAAAAGCGGGAAAAATCTTCTCGCTGCCGAGCGCGAACTCAAAGCGGCCAACAGTCTGGTCGCGCAGGCGCATGACCTTGATGCTAAGATACCAACCATGCCCACAATCAAGGGGTCCCTGATCATGAACAATATCATAACTCCACCTCCAAATTATATACACGACCAGCTCATTCAGCGACATACAACGATATACCATTTGTGGATGCAAGCAAAGGATCGCACAGCAAAGAAAAAATCACTAATAGCTTCTAAGACTCGCTCCCTCGCCGAGGCAAAGACGAATCTTAAGAAAGAGCAACGAGAGGTAGTCAGGATGCTAGCCAAAAATGAGTATCTGGAATCGCTGCCTCCCTACGTCCCTTAACCATCTGAACCGGAATGCATAATTTACATTCATCATCAATCAACGATTACAGTCGGCACAGTCACTATTATCACCACCGGCTCTATGTTCTGTGGCCATCAATCACTAAATTACCCAGACACCCCAACAACAGAAACAGATAACAAGGTGATGGGTCTCATCACCTTTGCAGCTCATGGCTCAGACAATTATAATCAACCAGTCGGCCAGTTAGCGGAGAAAACACAATAAATAAGAAGGCGGGAAATGAAGAATGAAGACCTATTGTCAATCGGCAAAGGGGGCATAAGCAGGGGCGAGATGGAAACGGGCTGGATTGAGTTGTTAGGATCCTGAAGGAAATTGGAAGAAGGGCGTTATATATCGCCGAGCGATCGTTCACAGGACTCATGTGTTAAATCTATTACCTTGATACCCCAACATACTGTCATATACCAGGTGCAATGCAGAATACTTAAAGCCATCATATTATTACCTTCTTCTGCCGTATTCGTGAAGTAGATTAGCCGCATACCCACTGAAATCTGTGAGTCATTAAAAGGAACAGGATTCTTCTAATTCTCTAGAGGTTTTGTGGAAGTATCTTCGTACGCCGAAAGTCTGACATGACTTTGACCGCAGGGTTAAGCTAGCGCCGTATCCTGTGTTCGGATGTGACGCGTCGGATTGTTTATTTACTTTTCCAGGGAAGCAGCGCCGCAGTAACCAATGCTTCTCTCATCAGCCGCAGGTCTACCAGGACAGTAGGTACGTACTGTCAACCTTTGATGAAGATTAGGTAGGTACAGCTATGGGACAAACACGGTCATGCCCATTGGTGGAGGAAGCTTTAAATAAAAATAAGAACTAACATCCTTTCACTCGGGTCTATTGATAGCATCACTACCCACCATTCAACGCTGAGGCATATACAATGGCCTTTTGTGAGGGTGTGACATAGCACAGAACATGTCCGTCCTGAAAGATCGGAAGTTGGGGACGAAGATCATCACATCTAGGGAACTGTGTGTATATCACGTGTAAATAGTGCCCGGTTGTTCCCCAAGTCAATACTCACCATTCAGTTTCTACCATGCAAGTCTTTTTAGCGGGCAACTACTCCCAATTCAATTGGGAGTAGGCCCCTTTCTATTGAGTGAGAAACAGTAGGTTAGAGGCATTGACAATAAAACTCCTATCCTCCATACCCCATTGTATAGGTGAGGTACTATATCAGAGTTCTCCGAGGCAGTACCCGGCAAAAGGTACCCCTCCCAGCCTCCTTCAAGCATGCATGCATTGCACAATCTACACAACTAGGTAGGAGGGCAAACAATTTCTCGTTCCGCAAGGTCTGCTCACCACCCATGCTGTTTCCCATCTACATGTTCTTTGGCTGACTCTCTTCCTTCAACTTCATTAAAGTTACAGCACTTCGAATCCACAACTTACTTGTGTCTGCGATCTACTTGATTCACACACAGTCTCTCCCCTCGCCCGTCTAGCATTCGGCCGTCATCAAGCTAGTCAACTGAAGTATAAGCAGATACAACTAGGTCATACTGCTTTAACTAGTTTCAGTCCTAAACTGGTGCGTGGACGCGCGTGGAAGCTTCCTAAATTAACCTCTTCGAAAACTCAATAACTCTTACCAGATGAACTTAGTTGCCCAAGTTCAAAGTTTAGTCATTCGTCAACCGCGACGCAAAATTCTGTTGCGCAGCAACGAGCACAGATAATTTCTGTCCTCGTGATTTCCTTTTTTCTCTCAGTTTCATCAACAACATCACATCTCCGCAACGGACAGGAACACGTTGAACTTCAGCCTCCGCCTGATCTGCATCAAAACTATTGCCTTGAAGATCTCATGATCTCCAAAAGCTACAATTTTCACTCTACTTCATTTCTCAAGTTCTGCAGCAGCTAGGGGTTAAGTTATACCCCTGCTCGACATCGAAAGACATTGATTGAAAGATCTCGCGATCACCGCACAACATACCTCCTCTTCACGTCACTTTTCTTCAAACTTGATGCAATGGCGCATCCCTTTACACCCAAGAAGCAGGTGCCACCTGCACCACGAGGCCAGCAGCCAACCCCTCCAGCGACTCAAGAGATAATCGGAACAATATTCTCGCAAACATCGGAGAAACGCCCGGGTTTTCTTTCTTCAGGCTGTGATACACCTAATACCCTCGAGCTGGCAGACACGGAGGTTAGCCATGTCAGAGAACCGCAAGCCACGGTGCGAGTTTCATATTGTACAGAAACTGGCTCTCCATTGCCTCATCAAAGCTGCGATACCTCTATTACAAAGGAGGGTACGGAAAACCTTTACGACGAAGACGTTCATCAGCAATTCCACAATGAACCAGATTCGCCCGAGCCAAGCGCCAATCAACATAATGTGGCACAATATCTGCAACAACATACTGAAGCTGATATCCGAGATTGGATGAAGAGCTCTAAGGATCCGGCTCAGCGAAAGCGACGATTCGACAGCCTGTTGCATAGCTTTTGGCCGTCAAATGACGAATTTAGTAAGTAATTGGCTACTGATTTTCTTGTTTCAACTATAGATAATTAAGTGTCTTGCTTCAGATGCAGCTCGAGATCAGGATTACGATCCCGAAGAACACGGTTGGTACGATGATTTCGTCAAAGATCGATGGGAAGGCGGGCAATGCCCGTTCGATGACGACGAGTATAACCCCCTCACCGATCCATCAAAAAGCACAGAGGTCTGGGAGCCTAAAATTGGCGAAGAGGGTATCGAAGACGAGCGCGATCTCCGCATGGTGTTGCAAGCGCGCCAAAACCATCGGGCTCTCTCCGAAGCCCACAGACAGTTCCGAGCCCGCGATGGGTTCCAAATGCTCAGCTCAAGTGAACCTACCTCCAGCTTCAACTACGATGACGACGAAGGAATCATTGCAGACCCGGCTTCCACAGCCGGCCTAGAATTCCCTTCGACTACAAGCACACCCCTGGTTCCAACTAATGCTTCGATCCAATCTCCTGGAGCACCAAGCGCACCAAAGCCCAAGGAGCGCCGTCATAAGCCTATGGTCGACAAGAAACGAAAGAAAGATGAGAAGGGACGCAAGACCAAAAATAAAAAGCAACGGCGAGCCAACGAAGATCCTAACAGAGCCTACAAGTACGATACCGAGGATGAAGACGAACAGACAGCTCGCAAAAAGGGCAAGAAAAGCACCGTTACCATCAAAAACCGCGAGTGGAAAGCAATGACACGGGCCGCGGCTAAGCGCCAAATGCAATGATTCATACTGTCGTGCATTCCTTATTGCTGGTTGAGGTGGCAACACTCCAATATGAATCTTTGGCCATCTTGCACACTCGCTTAGTCACGACGACATGACGAATGAACGAGACCTAATCACAATTTTTACTTCTATCTACAATCGCTTCCCGACGTCACTCGATATATTTGCGAAACCCATGCTCAATTTTCCATTATTCATCGCCATTTGTTCGTATAAGCGTGGATCGCCTCATTCGACGCACTTCATCAATACTCTCTACGACGCGGTACATCATTGCGCACT
This sequence comes from Xylaria sp. MSU_SB201401, assembly GCA_002288965.1. Taxonomy (NCBI): domain Eukaryota; kingdom Fungi; phylum Ascomycota; class Sordariomycetes; order Xylariales; family Xylariaceae; genus Xylaria; species Xylaria sp. MSU_SB201401. The sequence goes on from NPFG01000067.1 coordinate 13,940, forward strand.
CGATTGCGCAATCATGAGGGATATGCAACCGGCCATTGTGTCTTGGAATGCAGTTCGGCATACTGGTTGGAGTTTGCCCTTGAGGAGATGAGGAGAGGAGTATGGGTTCTGTTTGTATGATATATTTGGTAAGGGACGCGGCAGATGGCAGATGGCAGTTGGTTTGACGGCCGGTCGGACTCAAGCTAGGAGTAAAGCCACAATTTACGATAAATTGACAATGACGATTCTTACACCACTTTAGTAGAGGACTCCTACTTCTTCACGTGATGGTAATACTAGCTGAACGCCACACAATCGTGCTCTCAATGGCTGAGATTTGCGTGACGGTGATTCACGATGGTAAGCATCCAATGGAGGTTGACATGGGGTTGTTCTTGAGGACTGCCTCCCTTTTAAGTATTCCCTCATAGAGATAGTATATAGCTTGGGGTGATGAGGTCGAAACGGACTCTTGTCGCTCTTTCACAGCAGCTGGTTGTTTCATTGGCTCACGGGCATCAAGCAAATAGTATTGGGGTAAACCGGTTGATAGTGTACATGTGTAGAAGGGGATAATAATTACCCCTGATAATCACCGTGGTAAGGAAGTGCACTACACCGACTCCGGGATCCGAAGTCACCGGTTCGGTGTTCACTGCCTACCTCCCTGTTTGCCCCAAATGAACATTCTATTCGTCGGCATTGAGGTGATTAGTTCAACCGGGTTAGAGATAGAGAGACGCCAGGAGGCTGTTAACAACTCGGCCGTACTACAGTGCTAATTTCTGTCATAATGCTGCTACATGTATGTGGATGCTTAAGGCCAGTGTTGTCATAGATGGATTTGTGGAGATGGTACACTATAGAGATCAAACATATTCTCTGCGCTTCTCGCGAGTTCGAGTATTGTCTTTGCATATCTGACCAGCCTGGGTAGTCTAGATAGTTGATAGATTGATGTTGCAATTAGTCTGATTGCTTTCATAATCCGTGACTTATTAGTTGGATCTACGGGCGGATATGCGCCCGTTAATTCAGCAACCAACCAATTGGAAAGACCACATCCACTGTTATGTCGTTACATTGATTGTCCGATGAGAATTAAGAAGTCGCGGAGGTATCCAGTATTGCCTTATAAACCAAGTCAGATTGCCAATGATTATTCCGTCAAGATAAAATCATCTCCCATGCTTCTATGATCTTCGTCCTATGGCGTTAAATATATATATAATATACCCTCGTCCCGAAGCCCACCCCCTCTCTTTGTTCGGGGTTGGTTAGCGTTGTCTCACTGAGCACTGTATCACCACATCGCCACATCCACATTTCCGCCATCATCATGTCCGTCAGAACCGCCTCTTGCCTCTGTGGCGCCATCAAGATTGAGATAGAGGGGTGCCCGTTCATGCAGAACCTCTGCCACTGTGAGTCGTGCCAGAAGTACACAGGGGCCTCCTTCGGCACCATGGCTGCTTATAAGGCCGAGGTATGTTCCGTCTTATTGCTCGCTTCACTTACCTACCACACCTATATGCGTCGGCCCCTCGTTGGGAAGTGATGGGTTGGTATCACGAGATCCCCGAGATATACTCATGTCAACCCGCACTCCCCCAGTGGCTGGCTCACTGGTGATGACAATACAGCATAATGCTAGTCATGCTACCACAGAGGCTAACACACTTCATAGCAAGTTAAGTACACAGAGTCCGAAGCTGATGTGCTGAAGACATATATCGACACGACTCCGGAATCAGGCGACGTACTGAAGCGGTCCTTCTGCGGTAAGTGCGGCAGCCCTGTCAGGGTCGAGAGCGGAAGGAACCCCGGGGCGATGGTCATTCCCGTTGGCATCATCGACGGCGACAAGGACGCTTTCAAGCCGCAAGTCGAGTTCTTTTGCAAGCGTAAGGCCGGCTGGGTCGGGACCATCGAGAATGCCAAGACATTTGATGGCATGCCGCCTGCCCTTTCGTCTGAGTGAGCGGGCGGAGGATCAGGGCAGCAAACGGGTTGGTTTCCGCGTAACCTTATCGCCGCTACTTCTGTTGGTGGAACTGCGCGGGGCTGCTGCTTTGGGGACGTGCTGGTGAAATGGGTTACGTCCTCGCCATAGGATGACACCGCATAGGCACGGTAGAGATGAGGAGGATGGCTTCCTGTATTGGCACGCATCCTGACTAGTAGCTACTCACTTACCTAATATAAGTATATGTAGACCCTCAAGCAGCGTAAACTACTTATGGTCTCACGGGTAGATCTTGAGGGCGTAAGAAAGAATAAGAAATAAGGATACATAAGCTGAAGATATAAAGTAAGGTTATTTCAAAAAGCGCAAGAAGGCAAATGAATCTCAAGGGTCAAAAAAGTATGTGCCTAATTACCCCGAGATCCGCGAGCTGAGAGGAGTTTTGACGTATGTAACCTGATGTATACCAACTCCCATTACAAGTTGGGGTAGGTGTATATAGAAAGTATGTGACCTTTGAGTAGGAGCCTTGACCTGCGCGTTTCTGAACATGCCGGCTTGATGTAGTAAGCTTCAAGGTATGTGTAAGGCCGATATTAGAAACGTACTGAATAAGCCGTTGGTCGAGCACGTAGCACAAGAAGGGTACTTTACGTGAAGTCACAGGTTAGATGGACATGTAACATTAGGCTTGAGATGGGGGATTCTCGTCAATCCTGTCTTAAACCGCCTTCATACCTAATCTCGCAGCTAGAGTACACGGGCGTTCGTTAGGTTGAAAAATATTACCCGTTGCTGTTTGTGTCTTTATGGAACGGAGGCAGTGTGTGTATATATGCTTCGTGTTAGGTAGGTCGACCTGGAGTCGGCGCGAGAAGCGCCACGGTACGACTATAGATAAGGATGCCCATCCGGGTTGTCAAGGCCACATGGCAGCAAGGGTTGCTCTGGTAGGAAAATGCACATCTATCTATATGGGACTTAGACTGCGCCTTGGCAGGACGCACTGTCAGTCTTCTACATTTCACGGCGACACTGGGCTCGACTGCTTCATCCTACCTGCTGCAGTCTATGTATGTATTCCCGTCGGCGAGATGGTCCCGAAGAGGCTGAACCTTTCACACCAATGCTACTGCACGTCGCAATGGTATGAAATACCTGCCTATCGTAGCCACTGGGCTGAGATGCCGTGCCGTCCTCCCTTCAATATGGGCATCCCGTGCACGTAGCCCACTTCCCCCTCTCTCATCCAGACAGGGTAGTCCGCCTGCCAACGGCCGTGAGACACGGGTGGTATCTTATGACGCTATCACTCTCACCGTCGCTGCCACCGTGACCCCAGCCTTCGAGATGCGGTCTGGTTGCATACCTCATACAGCATATGCAAACAGCTCTCTCGTCTATTCGGAGGAAAAGGGCTGTCCAAAACAAACCATCTGCCTCTCGCGAGGCACGACTACCGAGATATGCCGTGTTCCCCCAGCAGGTGCTCGACTGCTGCGCTGCCCACTTTTTGCTTCGAGTTTGACGGCAGTTGGATCAGGCCAGACTCTGATCGCGAAGCACCTACACGTAGGTCCCTATGCAATGCCAGATCCGAGGTTTGCATATATGTTCGAAGGTAGGTATGTATACCGTACCCTGGCAGAGCAGCCAACCCGCAGAACTGGGATATTGCACATCCTGGCAGGTTGGATGTGGAGAGCGAAATCCAACTACTCTATATATATGTATATATCAAATACAGTCACAGCCGTGTTGAAACAGATCTCATACCCAATCACATGCACATGTGGTACCACTCAGCTTTCATCTAGGCACGAAGGAATCGCGGAGTTAGAGGCACACGAGAATGCGGTGGGCTGGGTGCTGTAGCCTGACAGTCTAGACCAGCACTGTAGTTCGCGATGCTCCTTTGTTCCGATCGATTTATTACCTAGGGCCAATCCCCGTCTAGCTCAAGCAATTTTTTGTCGGCGGCGTCTTGGACAATCCTTCGTGGTACGATGTTCAACAGGTGAGGGTTGCGACACCGGCATCTATAAATGCAAGAGACATCAGACTTCCCACGTCAACCCAGATTTAATTAAGCTACAAAGGATAAGTAGTACCTATCTAGCCTTAAGGGACATACGACCTACCTTACTACCTAGCACCTAGATATGTTACCGAGCTTATCGAGGAGGTGATCAAGGTAGATAAAGATACCCGGCGTACCCTACTCCTACGAATAAGGTTGTCCAGGGACTTTCTAGTCATACGGCTTTTGGCACACTGGCGAACCAGCCTTTTTAACCTTGCAGATACGATCCCGCTCCCGTATCTTCTCCGACTTGAGCTCATACCTTTACAAATCTATCGTCAGACAACATGTGATGCGGTTCGGCGATCGCCTTAATGCGGCAGCCAATGGGTTACACGTTCCATCTCCCTCTCTCGCTTTTTTTTTGTTCTTGAAATACTTTTCTGTCGTACTCCTTGGTTGGTTTCCCACCCGGGACTTGCTGGGTTGAAGCGGCAGCTATTTGTTCAGCGGTTGCCGCTTGTAGTACTATTAGTTCTCTAGATTTAGGTAGGTGAAATTGGAATCGGGACCGCGCCGTTGCTTGCCGCTTCCACATAACCTGCCTGGAGCAAACCGTACCTAAATATGTTCTCGGTCATGTCCTCGCAAGCATGCCTCGTTGCCCTAGCCAAGTCTTTGCGTGCGTCTTTTCGGACATGTCCCCTAAAGCTCATAGCTCTATGTGCCGGTGGTAGGCCCCTTAGATTAGACTCCTCACCCTGGCTTAGTGTCTTGTGCGAGCTGAAGTTCGAGAAGGTCGATTGCGCGATATAGGTCGTACAAATATTGGAAGAAAAGAGTATGGGTTGGAAGGGGGGGATGGCTTGGTAAGGAATGAGTGGCGAAGACGACGACAGTGGGTTTAGTATTCAACTGGGGAAGACACATCACCGGAAATGAAGCACACACTATGTGCCTACTCACAAGTATGATACGTGGCTAACAAGAGGTCGATGTAGAGATAGGCACAGTCATCGGTAAGTATCGTGCATCATCATATACCTAAATAGCTATCATGACGACTGCCTACATGCCTACCTGCCTGTCTCCACCGAGTACGTAGGTAGGTAACACTCACTGGAGAGCTCGCAATATTTAGTCATACCTGCTTTGCTGCCCCTAATTACGGCAAGTAATACTTGCATCGCGATGACAGTCTGATGGAGACGAGACGTCCGTAAGGTAGGTCTGCAGAATATCACATCATCAGTGCATGTCCTAACACTCATCGCAACCCCGGCTGGTTTCTCAAAACTGAATATCATTCGTCAGCTCACGATGAAAGAGGTAGAATCTTGCGGTCAGCCTCCCTTTCGGGCTGGGGGGATTTGTCTGCACCCTTTCCATACTATCAAGATCCTCACGACCCCAACCGGTGCCCACTTCAGACACTCATCTGAATGTACACTGATCCTGTTTTGAGCTTCACCACCGCCTGTCTGCTATCTTTCCCCCCTGTGGTCCTTTTTGTGCGTAGCTTATGCGCGATGATATCGTCTGCGTCGGATCCTCTAAGACTATGGTTCCAAGCTGGGTAAAGGAAGTGTCGGTCTGGGAGCTGACTGTGTCCTGCCTCTTGGTTGCGACGAGTTCCAGCAGACTCCAGTCCCCTCTTTCTCTTTCCCCATCAGGGTATCCCCCATCTTCACTATCTCCCGATCCCCACCACGGAGATGGCGAGAGCAACGGAGAGAGATACACGCTATCTACGTATAGGCATCCAGAGGTTGGGTCTCGAAGCTCTTGGTGAAGAGCAGCAGCGAGCGAGCGAGCGGTGTTAGCTGCAGTAGACCAATAAGCCTGTGACACAGAAGACCTTACCAGACCAGACCCGGTAGGTACCTAGGGGCATCCAAAGGCAAACCAATGGACGGGCGCGACCGGAAACCAACCCCTACTCGTGCTGGCAGGCACTCTGCAGGTAATTGGGTATGAGAAAGCTAGAACCGTCTTACCTAACTACTTGGGAACGCCTAGCTCAGGTATGACGAGATATAGTACGATGTTTGACTTCTTTGAGGAGTCGTGCCTCTCTCATTGATCGCTGGCCAGCAATGGTGCCACGGACTCACAACTAACGTAGACCAGAGAGCGGCTGGGGACACTGGATTGGTTCCACGCACCATTCAGAGAAGGCCGCCAGGGTCGTTAGCTGCACCCTGACCTTACGGGAAAACCCCCTTGGCCCGCCTGTCTGTTGGTGACTTGAGCAACGGCGTTTTGTGTCGCTACTATGTACTAGTGACCAGTGGCAGGTGTTGGGCGCGTAGGGACCATGTACAGCAAGGGGGACAGACGCCCAGGTTTCGACGCACCGGTACCTACAGGCCCAACAGACAGACCTCCACCGGAGAGTACTACCTAGTACTGTAAATACCTAGGCAAATCAAGCCTGCATTTTGTGGTGGCAAAGTACTCAGTATTATGTGCTTTAGCTCTAGGTGTAGGTTACCTTAGGTACAGGCTACTAAGCGACATGTAATACCTCCAAGCGTTATGCCAAGTACTACAAACTTAGAACTTGTATTCATATCATGAGTGTAATTTATCTCGGTACTAACACAATGGTTTTGTATCACCAGATGCCTGGGCATGAGCATACGCGCAAGAGGTAGGTGCAGGTATTTTCAATAATCAATTCCTGGCAGAGTAGCAGCATTGATCATGTTGGCTTGCCATTGGAAGAAGTAAAGTTCGAGGCCAACACCGATATCAATTGGGCCCTTTCTATTGTTTTCTTTTCTGACCATCCGTACCTCTCTTTTCTTTTCCTCTTAACTTGACCTGATCTGACTTGACTGGATCTATCGCCTCCCACCTGCAATGGGTTATCGCTACGAGACTATCACCAGACTACCATTTGCTCACCTACCATATTTGCTCTTACACAATGACCATTGGCTAATGGATCGATAAATGAACAGCCAGTCGCATTGCCTCGTTATTCCCATTCTGCCAACACGGTACATACAACTACACTACGTAGACCTACCTACCTACCTATAGGTACCTACCTAGTCTAAACTCCCACCTCTACCTACCTAGGTAGCTGCACTACTATGACTTAGTACCTACCCTACCTACTAAATTACCTACCTACCTAGGTACTTACTTAAGTACTTACGTGCCCTAATTCTTACCTGTCTCTATCTACCATACCCTCTATTGTACCTATGGTCGATCGGATCTCAGTCCTGTAACTGAAGAGTTAGCTACATCAAGTTATTTCACCACTGGGTACCCTTATTGGCGGAAGCTTACGGGCAGGACACCATCCATCATATGTATTTCAGCTCAGTTCCCGAGTTCGTCTTCCTCTTCCGTTCATCCATCTTCCTCCAACTTTGGCACCTCGGGTCTGCTCAGCACTTTACACCTCATCACTGCAGGTACCTCGCCTATCCTAGGTACCAACAACCAACCAACCTACTAGTAGTATATCCACGACCTCCCTGGCCCACGCACCTTCGAAGGTACACAGGTACTTCTCCAGGCTGTCTCCGAGTACCGACCTCTCAGAGATCCAAGCACTTGCCTGCCAGGTACTCCTACGACCGTACCGCAACCGCCACCGCAATCACCTACGGACGGTAGCCCGCCCGCCCTCAGAGTACCTACCCACCACCTAACTGATTACCCCTCCTACCCTTCCCGGCATCCCGACACGCTCTCTGTAGCTTAACACCTAGGTACCTAGGCCTATCAGTGTTGCCACTCCCCCTACTAACCCCCCCTACAACCACCTATCGCTGCTGCCGTCGCCGCCATCACCTCTCTGGCAGCTCCAATCCCCTCTCGACCCCCACTACCCATCCGATCTTCTCCGCCAAACAAAACTCCATCCCCCCTTCACTCTACTTGCATACCTATTTTCTTTGCAACTGGACCAACATCAACAGTCGACGCAGATAACCACGAACCGTGTCTCTCCACGACTAGCTCACCGCGCGCACCGGCGTGGGTGAACATCTTGAAGCTTACTACTGATCATGGCAGCTTCCGAAGGGGGTTTTGACCTGCTGAGGCGGGCAACGCAGGCCGTCATGTCCAAGTAAGTCGCAAATGGGTTCATATCTCATACCTCTCATTACCCCTCCATCCCTCAATTTTTTATTTTTTTTTCACACCGATGTCCGAGGTCTCCTTGTGCCTTGCTACAGTTGCATCTGGATCTCGCCTCGCGCACACTTTGCCCTGTCTGCGTTTCGCCGTAGCCTGTTTGTTACACACCTTTACCATTTTGCCTTGTTGTACATCCACCGCACGTCATTATAAGCTACCAAGTGTTGCACTCGCGTTACTTGTACAAGCCTAAGCGCAGGGAACTCTGCGCCTGTCTTCCGTTTAGCCATTGCACTCCGCCGCCTCGGTCGTCGGTGACCCCGGCAGCCCTAATTTTCCCTCTGGCTTATCCTGAGTTTTGGGCCGCCGGAGCGAGGGGGTACGGTCTTGTTGCTCATTAGGACCTAATTACCGAGAAGAGCAAGCCGTCGTAATACGCTCAATGTGGATGCACCACGTTTTTCGTTTGGGGTTTACCACTCTGAGTCAAGACATTGTCGCGAGAAGAGTCAAGATTCTGAGGCGGCGGGTAGCAACTCGCCACGACACTGGCTCATACAATGTCGGGCGCCTGTGAAGGCAAATCGGCCTTGCACCCGCCTTTCCTAGTCGGACTTCGCGGGTCTTGAACGATGACGACTTCCTTGCTTAGTGTACGCTCGGCCTTGCTACGACAACTCAGGTCATGGCAACGTCTTCACTGCATGGGATAAACCTGGTCCGCTTGACCGCAAAAGCCAGTATCACCGCACAAAAGCTGGAGGGTACGGTGCACACTGCGTGTCCTGGCCAGGCGTGGGCTCGGGCGACCTGCTCCTACCTGCCATAGGACAATGCCATTCGGCAGGTATCGATATGTCGCGGCCTGACTCGCTAGAACCCGGACCGAAAAGCAGCCCAATGGGCTGGGTTGATTTCACACCATCCCCACCCTCGGGTTGATCGATACAGCTCCCAAAACGGCTCCAAAAAGTACCCCCTGCGCCCCACCTGCATTCCCTCCGACCACATGGCGGCGTGGTTGTGCCATGGGTGGCCACCAGGTCCCTTCGTCAAGAAGGAGGATGGGGGCCCGTAGAACTAATAATCGCTCGCTCGTGAAAAAAAAAAGTCTGGCTCTCTACAACTACTACAGCTTTCGAAGCGACTCATCCTTTGCGCGTTGAGTGCTTGTCTGATTGCATGTTGATTTGTTTCTATGAGGCGCAGCTAGGATACGACTTTGCTCTGCGATGTTCATATTGCTTACATCAAAGGTCTCAATGTCTAAAAATATGACTTTGTCATTATACCTATCTTTATAACCTTTTCTGCTCTTTTCCCTTTCCCTTTCCCCCGGTTGGCTTGTGCAACGTTTTTTTTTTGAAACTCCTGACTACCTTCCTACGACCATTGTCTCGGAATCTGTCATGGCCGAAATTAACAGTCTGCCTAGGGCTTCGCCGACAGACGACGATGCGGACCAGATCGGTTACGATACTCCAAGATCCGGGATCGCTACGCCGCAGCCTGATCTCAAGGATAAACGACTGCCTGGTATCATGAGTTACTTCGGCCAGGTTCGTTCCACCCCTTCAGCTTCGCTTTTTTCCTTCCGTCCCTTCTCCCAAACAGGAGTCACTGAAACACCGTGTCCTACCTCGCCTCAGGATGAGAAAGAGTCAGAAAGAAAAAAAGAAGAGCCACCTGCTTTGGACGTGGGCGCAAGCAGAGATGGAGTGCCCACGACCTCAGTTCTCCTGCCACATCAGAGAACAGGGTCTTCGGGGTCAGAAAAACATTTGCAGCCAGAAGCTCCCTCCTTCCACCCCTATCCTACTCCCCCATGTTCGAAAACGCCCTCGGAGAGAGGACAAAAGTTGAGCGATGCGAGTGCCGATTCGAGTCGTAGATCCTCAAATTGTCTACCGACACGGCCTTCTCCCAGTTTAAATACCACCAGTGCTTCGAGTCGTTTAACTCAAAAGATCCGAAGAGCAACGCTAGCATCACCCGTTACAAGCATCGTTACCACTCATAGCGTCCCCAAGAGCTCCGTCCTCGATCCGAGTGGCTGTGCTACTGCATCTACTACACCCAGTTCCCCTTTGGAGCATGAACCCCTCATAGCCGACCGCGTCTCATCTCTTTCTGATCAACACGACACGGTAGATACATTAAGAAAGCTAACACTTACTGCGTCGACAAAGAGTGGCCCGTCCACCCCTACGAGAGCACTTTCTGCTGCCCAACCATCTGCCGCGGAGGATCGAACGTTATCGCAGGCAAGCCGCAGTGGTACGGACTCGACCAACCGGCAGAGCGACTCCAAATCTCCTGGCGGTGTCGTGCAAGCACCATCCCAGAGAGGCAAGCTGACAATCAAGATTCGGGAAGGGCGTGGCCTACGAAAGAGCAGAGACCCATATGTTGTGGCAGTCTTCCAGCGTAGCGAGTTGATTTCACCGGGTCCAAGAACTTTTGAAGATGACGACGAGCCCGCTGCCCCGACCTCTTCCAATGCCCATATGGGGGGTATTCCCATATCCCGACAGGGAAGCGACTCCGGTCGGTCCATGGCAATTCCAATGAGGAGCCGACAGAGTAGCAACACGAGCATCTCAGATTACACTGCTTTCCGCAACCGGACACGAAAATCCTTTACCAGTCCTAAGTGGGATGCCGAGGCGATTTTGTAAGTAGTGCATGTCTATCACACCTATGGCAGTATCATTATCTGACCCTTTTCTAGTGATGTTGTCGATTCGGACATGCTTGTCGATATATCCGTTTATGACCACGGTGCTGCTGGCGAAGATTTCTTAGGCCATGTTGACTTCCAAGCTATTGTCCCTGGAACCGATGAGCCTGTCCGGGGCTGGTTTCCGTTGAGGGGCAACGCCGACACGACGAAAGACAAGGAGCCTACTGGTGAAATATACGTCGAGGCCTTCTACCAAAGAACCGAAAAGAAGCACTACGGGCCCGATGACTTTCAGATTTTGCGACTGATTGGTAAGGGCACTTTTGGCCAGGTCTACCAAGTGCGGAAGAAGGATTCGAATCGCATTTACGCTATGAAAGTCCTGTCTAAGAAAGTCATTGTGCAGAAGAAGGAAGTAGCACATACAGTTGGGGAACGGAACATTCTGGTACGGACCGCGACATCAGAATCTCCGTTCATTGTCGGATTGAAATTTTCTTTCCAAACCCAGAATGACCTCTTCTTGGTGACGGATTACATGTCAGGGGGGGAGCTTTTTTGGCATCTGCAAAAGGAGGGTCGCTTCGATGAGAAACGTGCCAAGTTTTACATCGCAGAACTTATCCTGGCCATCCAACATCTTCACCAGAACGACATTGTCTACCGTGACCTGAAGCCCGAGAACATCCTTCTCGATGCTAATGGCCACATAGCGTTGTGTGATTTCGGCTTATCCAAAGCCAATCTGACCAAGAATGATACGACCAACACGTTCTGCGGGACGACAGAATACTTAGCTCCCGAAGTGTTACTGGACGAGTCTGGGTACACGAAGATGGTCGACTTCTGGTCACTTGGTGTCCTCGTGTTCGAAATGTGCTGTGGCTGGAGTCCTTTCTATGCGGAAGATACCCAGCAGATGTACAAAAACATTGCCTTTGGCAAAGTTCGCTTCCCGCGAGACACCTTGTCGCAGGAAGGCAGGAATTTTGTAAAAGGTCTCCTCAATCGGAACCCGAAGCACCGACTCGGCGCAATCGATGATGCAGAGGAGTTGAAACGTCATCCTTTCTTTGCCAACGTCGACTGGGACTCCCTTTCGAAGAAACTCATCACACCTCCATTCAAGCCCAAGTTGAAGTCGGAGACTGATGTGTCCTATTTTGACCCCGAGTTCACTAACGCTCTCGCCACCAACGGTTCGTTGAACGAGCGTGCTCAGCAGTTAGCTGCCGGCTATGCAGCATCAACGCCCTTGTCCCCGACCACCCAAGCTAACTTCAAGGGGTTCACGTTTGTGGATGAGAGTGCCCTCGAAGACCACATGAAAGATCGGTACGAGGATGCGGAGATGAGTGACAATGACGGTCAGAGTGAGCCAGATCATCGAGACAATGATTGGGATGATTTGGAAGATCTTGGGCTTAGCAAGGGGAATCGAATGAGTGGAATCGTCAAGAACGGCCATCAGGCGGAAGAGCCTTTCCAGCAGTTCGATATGTAGTCGAGCCATCTGTCGAAAACTCTCCAGTTTGCAAAGTTTGACCTGGGCATGCAACCCTCCCGCCAGCATGCTCCGGTGGTTCTCTTTCTTTTACTTTCTTCTCGTACGCGCAAGGAAATTGTATTCAACTGGCATCATTGCATAGGGCGGCAGGTTTTATTGCATGCGGCCACAGCTGGCTCGTACCAGCCCGGTGGTGGGTAGGGGAGGCGTTTGGCTGCTGCAAATTATGAGGGATTCTAGCACATACATACAAGGCCTCTAGAGCCTCAGTACTGCATGATCATACCAAAAAGGGTTACGGAATTTCGACATCTATTCCTGTTTTGTTACTTTCTTCGACATACTTGAAATCTTTCTATCGGGTGCGATATATATGAGATGGTCTTCATCGGAGATAGCGGACATGTTTGTTTCGATGCTTCTCTTGACGGGCCTTTTCGACCTCGTAAAGCTGTGCTATCTTCATTGCTTGATTTTACGTAGCTTGGTGCTACAATTTTATCCAGGGATTGAGCTAGTGGACAGATGGAGAATATACGCGAAACCGATCTCGAGGAGTATTCTTTTGAGCATTAATTACTTATATTATATGGTTAGGGGTTTGTTGGGCTCTCTGTCTTATGACATGGGCCTCGCTTGTAAAATCTTCTAGTCTACACATTATTATTCATCGTAGCTAGATACCTAATGAAACGAGAGAATGAAGCAACTTGCATGTATTCGTGATAAGTCTACGCGTACCATCCAGGCGAACCTGTCCCGAACCACGTGTATGCGTAGAATTCTCCTGGATGTACATGTAAGTGGTCACCTCATAGCGTGGATATCGGTCGACTCGTTCCCGACAGTAGCGCTGGCGGTTGCCACACCGGCAGTACCCATGCTTCCCATGTGGAACCAATGATTTAATTGAGCGGTAAGCACGGAACGGATATCATGTCATGACATACATTACACGACCTAACCGTAGGTGTGTAATGAGTAATGAGTAACTACTCTGTCAAGTGAGACACACTAGCGAATGCGGTTCCTCCCCAAATGCTATTTATTTAGTTTGGGCTGGTCTTGTGGATTTGGTACCCCTTCGCTCGGTTCTACTTCTATTGCCATGTCCGGCACCTACTGTATCAAGCTAGGGTTGTTAGTTGCTGTGCTCTATCCTATTCCTCTATGCATGCAAAATAGGATTGGGACGTTGCTATTTTGAAATGTTTTTCTTTGGATGTTGTGCCTAACTGCAGCCAGGAGATGGGGTAGAGATTCGGATGTCTCCCTCCAAGAGTGGCGAGAGGGGCGAAGGAGAAAGAAGCGTGAGGAGGGGCTTGATAGGAGAGGGGGATTAAGAAAGAGATCACCGATGGGTTATACGGTACTTAGCTGTATACATACCATGTAGACGTGTCGAGTCGATAGGCTATTAGTCATTGGGACGGTAAAAATGAAAGGCGGAAAGACGGTGTGTGTGTGTGTGTGCGTTTTATTTTATGTCATTTTGCGTGTTTGGATACTTGTATTATCTGTGTGCTTTGATCCATGTCACCGCCTCATAGACCATTCAGCTGAGTATCCTTGCCTTTTGCCTTGACATACCTATACCCACACCTGTTCGTTACCATTGCCTGTGTTGACCTCGCTGGCTGAGCCAACATGGGGGCCCGTCAATTGGTACAAGTAGGCCGTAAGTCACGGATGTGTCTGCTTCGGCCTTGTGTTTTGCTTGATCGTACCATGTATTAATAGCAGAATCTTGGATCCCAACCGGGTAATTCCACGCCCTGAGCAGCATCACAGGCTGGCTGAACTCGAGTTGCCCCTATACACTACTACTAGATAACTAAGCCTTCAAATATAGATTAGTTCTCGCAAACCTTATCCGTAGCATGGGAGCATGACATGATATCCATACCTACTCGCCTACCCCCTACCTGTACGTAGCCAAAGTGCCGCTAGCTACCACGTGTTCGAAGTCTGATGTGTATGACAATAGCCCGATTTTTCCCGTTACGTAAGTTTTAGTCTATGTGCTAATGTCCTTGGGATCGTGGGTTTACGAGCTAGCTGACTCTTTAGTCTGTATGTACTTGTCATGACTCTACTAGGCATCATGAACTGTGGTGTTTCCCTGCTAGTGGGAGTTAACACGATTTAGAGACCCATCTTTCTTACACTATTCTTGCAATTCCATTAGTTGATTAGCTTTCCACGGGTAATGAGAATCGTGTAGAAGATTGTTGCGGTGATGAATACACTGGGGGAGGTTATATGGCTACGCTCACCGTGCCCGACCCAAACTCATATGGCACAATGTCTGCTCCATGTATCTAGATACTCCTGATAGTTCAAGTGACTGATGATAGAATTAGGAAACATTTCTTATAGTTGCTAGCACATAGCTTCGTGTGTAGATGTACATATACGTGTAGTCTTGGGGGGGGGATCGCTTCATGTGAACACGGCAAGGCATTTATTGTCGTGTAACTATCAGGGACCTTGGAAGTGAGGATATTCAGACTTTTCTCGGCTACAGTTATTCCGGGGCCTTCAATGCTGACTTGGTGCTTCTCGCTATTCTCATTAACACTAGTTATAAACTAGTTAAAATATTAATCAAGCGTTGGCTATACGTATTTGGGGCATTAAAGACGCTAGATTAGGTATACACAAACCCGCCAGATCTTTGTTCAAGCTCCCTTGCCCACGTATATGGTGATCCGGCAAGTCTGATGAGGTGTATGATCTTGTAGAGTTTCTCTAATCTCGATATTATACTCGCAGGTTATTGTTGCTAAATGCGTATTCCCAAAATCCAGCAAAGAAGCTGATCAAAAAGCTGGGATCTCGCTCCCCTTATTTCCTCTCGACTATAGCGACTTCTCGTGTAAGTCGCAATGTCAAGGCTGAACAAAATGCGGGAAGTAGCTTTGAAAGGGACACATATCTCTCTAACAAGACGGTTGCTCGTCTACTGTTTGATTCAGGGGTCGTGATATTATAGTACGATTGCAGTGATGCTTGAGACATTGTTGGGGAAGCTGGGAACCCGAGACTGGTAAGTAATCTCATCAGCGAGGCATCCTCTTGTTTCTCTTTTGTCATCTCAGGGTGAAGAAACCTTTATCAAATGAAGCAATGAGTACTTGCCTTGTGTAGCTTGCAAATGCTAAGGGTGACCCCTAGTTTAGTAAGGAGAGCTGAAGGTATCTCACTCATGGGTTTCAAAAAAAAAAAAAACTCCCGCTTTTAGATGAGTTAATTGATAACTGTCACCAAGCTGAGATACAGGATCTTGACCAGGCTAACAAGTGAGCCTTTGCGAAAAGAACTCGATGACAAATATACATCAACTTTCTCTATCTGATGCAGTCTTCACGAGAGAAGCCCTTAGCTCAGCAACATCATCACTGTTTCCTATACATATTTCTTGAAACAATTGAGTATAGAAAAGTTGAAAATTCCCGTCCTACCAGTTTTGCCCTCCTCTTTCTCCATCTCACTAGACAAAACAAAAAGTCTGACAACGGATGTCAACAACCGACACGAACATTCAAGAAAGAAGAACCACAACAACACCAAAAGACAAAATGTCCGCAATTACCGACTTCTTGGGAGGACTATTTAGTCTCCCTTTTTCTTCTAGCAAATCTAGGGCTAGGAGTACTAAAGCTAATACTCAAAAACTAGAGAAGGCAAGGAGACGAGAGAAGAATCAGGCGTGGTGGAATGAGAAATAGCGGGTCGGTGCTCATCTGGATGTCTATTAAAATTATTAAGTGGCAAGCGATAGTGAGTAAATAGCGAAAATTAGTTATCTGACTCAGGTAATATACCGAGCGATGGGATTATGGTTCTCACAAGGTAGATGCTAGATGAAAAGAAATACACGTGGCTCCATAGTACTACAGAGCAGCCGTCCATTTGCACAATTTAGTTTCTTGCGGTGATATAAAAAGTCTGCTTCAGACTCACAATACACATTCCACTAAACATAGCTCGATGATCAGAGTATTGGAAGTTAAGCTCGGTAGGCACGAGGGTGCGATTAGATGGCATGGGATATAGGAGGCGTTGTAGACAATATTCTACTTAACTATAAAATGGCACTTGACCACATCTCAAGGTGCCTTTGATGACGGGAGAAAACTCAGTATGCTTGATGTGCTTGGCATCTGTCTCTGTGAGTGGGCATATCAAGATATCCGAAGTACTAGATAGCCTAGGAGCCAAGATACGGGTTCGTAATAGAGAGAGCAACTACATGTGCCAAGGTATTATCAGAAACCGCTACAGCATAGCTGAGTCACGGGAGCGAACTTTAACCAGAGTAATGTGAACGGGTTGCTGGCCAGAATGTAGCAGGTTTCACTCCCTCCACTTGCATGTAAGCCGAAGGGTCATAACAATAGCCTCTACCTCAAAGCACAATACAGACAGACATAAAGACAAGGCTTATTCATTACTATACATATTCATAAGACATTAGATGGTGCGCACAGGGGGGTTGATAGGAGCAGACACACGGACAGGTAGACAATAGAAATAATAAAAAGGTAAGTATGAATACACAGATATATCTGGTCAAAGTAGTGCCACCGTGCAACAAGCTACCTGCACTCGAAGTCGACGACGTAATATTTAGCTACTAAGACGAGTATCATGTGATGATCTATGGTGAAAGATAGAATCATTTAACTGAGTAATCCCGGATCGCAGAGTCAATCGCATAACAACGTTTCGAGGGTGAAAAGTGCAGCACCAACGGGAAAGGAGAAGAGATAGAGAAAACCAAAACATCGAAGCTAGTCCGCTGAGGAAGCCGTGATATTACTGCTCCAAGGTTAGGTTCATATACCATCCAGGTAAGGTTGTGATACTTAGCCTGGTGAAATTTGGGAGACCAGAAGAATCAGCCAAGTCAGTTCAGATGAAGGCTGCATCTTGTAAGACCATGTGTCCATCTCCCACCGGCAGAAGTATTAGCACACATCAGACTGCTCCATCATAATACATAGACCTCCTCACAGCTAAACATCCCATGCAGCCCAATTTTTCCCGAAAAAAGGAATAGTGGATGTGTTGACCGTATCGCAGCGATGATTCAGGATCAGATATTCTCATAACTCAATTGCAAGAGGAGATAAGATAAAAGCGTCATTTTGTTTTGTCTTGATATCTGTAAGTAGACCCATAGGCGTAAATATACACGGATATTACTCCACTCGCATACAGCTAATTCTTGGGCGTTCGTTCTCTCGTAGGAATCGATACCGATATACTGCTGCCCAAGCAGTATATCGAATAAACCCCTCTATCCCTTCACACACACGCACACGCATCATTGTCGGTTTAGTTCCGAAGCCTGTGGTTTGTCATCCCTTCACTCGATCCGTCAAATCCCTCTCTAGTGGTGAGCAGCACCCTCCTCTTCCTCCTCCTCGACCAGCCAGTCCTCGACAACGGCGGGCGTCGACGTGACGCTCGTGGCGCCCTCGTTACCTTCGACCTCGACGGCCATGTTCTCGTACTCCTTCAAGCTGGTGGCGAGGTCGGCCTCTTCGGGGGACTTGGGGGGGTTGGGGGGGCTGAACGTCTGCACCTGGCCGACGCTATCCGTCTCCTTGATCGGGGCAGGCTTGTAAGCCTTGAGCTCCCGGAGGTAGAGTTCCTGGACGAAATCGGCTGTTTACGAAGATACGTATGTTAGCAGCAGTTCTTACATCATGTGGCTCATGTGGCTCGAGTCATCGGCGGCGGCCATCCGAAAGATCGGGCACTGAGGATGCAGGCGAAGAACGTTGGGTGACACGACGGCATAAATTCTAATTGAATATCCCATCTTCTATCCCGTACCCCTCTCGCCACATCGCATCCGCGCCGTGCATCGCCGAAAGAAAGACACCGGGAAAGCGGAAGGGAAGAACTTCGAAGCTCACCTCGTCGAGAAACGGTCGGGGCGATGAATCCTCGGGTGGCGTTGACCCTCGCGACACGGGTGGCAGCCGAGATGGCCGATCGAGCAGTCTGCAAGCAAGCAAACAAGTCAGCAAATCAAACCGCTCCACTGAGCTCCATTATGAACGCAAAAGCACGAGCAATCCACAGGTCTGTCTCGGAAACGCAGCTGTTGCCTTGAACATGAATAGAACTTACCGAAACTCTCAATGGTGCGAACATGTTGTCTGTCGGCTGGATATGAGAAATGGCCCGATTGGGAGATGGTTGGGGGAGTGGTGTGATGTCGATGATAAGTAGTTGGGGGATTGCGTTGATTTTTTGTCTCGGCCGGCTCGAATCGCGGCGTTTAGCTGAGTCCAATCAGATCCGCCCAATGAGAGGGAGCTTGGACCACCCCACATCCCCTCAGCTCACCACTAGATAGATACCCCGTATAGATTGTTATACCTTTTATAAGAGTATCTGAATAGGCAACCTTGTCACATTACGCATTAGGTACCAGACAGAGCTCGTCAAAGTACAACCGGGGCCACCTCAAGACACCTTCGACGAACTTTAAAGTGACGCAGGTAGGTAATCTAATACTTAAAAGGTTACGAGAATCTAAGTAATCACGGCCGTCAAACATAGACACGCACTTCACCGATTTCACTTATTCTATTTCTAGCCATGCTCTTCCGTTGAATATGCTCTTCGCTATGTATGTAAGCGACGGCCTCTGTGGCTCGAATGCTAAGCGCTATTGATCCTCGTACTGTACATAGTTGATTTGTAAGAGATAATGTGGTATCGACCATAAAAAAAACCCTTCATGGATGTGAAAATCACCATCAATGAAGTACAAGTGACTAAACGCCGCCTATCCGGGTTGCCGTAAAACCAGAGGCTTGTGACCGAGACCAAATTCTGTCCAGGGTATATGCTCCTTGAACCATCGTGCTGAAATCCGCTGAAGTCAGCACCTATGTCTAAGGTGCAGCCCTAGCGAGGATCTCTTAATGTAATACAGTACAATGACAGAGACAGAGCCGTAATCCGTCTTCAAATTTCTGAATTATTGTTATTCTTAAGATATAAAGGGTCGGCTCGAATGGTGTTAAACCATCGATGGGAAAACAATTTCCGTCCGCCCGAAGCGACGAGTAGCCGCGTAGCGTACTGCAAGGGACAGCATTGCGCAAGTCTACCTTCATCAGAGACTGTGCTAGTTTGGTTGCCATATCTTCTGAGTGATGTTGTATTAGTGTAATAGAATCATTCATGTACCTCGCCTTCGTCGTCAGAACTAAGGCGTTGTCGCTTCTCTTCTCGACTTTCAGATGCGATTGAATCCATGATTTTCCGCTTAGATGGTGAGCTCAAGCCATCTCCATTTGCGCGTGGATGAACAGTTGGATTATTCGCCGCTTCTTTCAGCGCGGCATCAGAATCGCCCCGGGCAGCTTGAGATGCCGTTTCAGCGGCGGCCGTGTCAATCTCACGCTGAGCCGCGTCCTCATCCATTCCGTTTACTCTAGCCCTAGGGCTTTGAGTAGCTCGTTCTGTACCGGGAGATGCATTGTTGCTTGAGTTAGGCTCGTCGCCCCTTCTCCGGGTGTCCTCCAAGTTAAAGTTGGGCGACCCGCCAAAGCGATTCTCCGACTTGCGCAGTGGGTTCTCGTTGTAGAACTCCTTTAGTACGTCGACTGCTTTGAGGCAAAGATCTGGATTTCCGGACAAGGCCTTCCACCAAGGCTCTCCATTGACATCTTCGATTCGTTCGCCAGTATATATACTGGCGAAAAATATCGACGCAATGGTTATATGGTGTGTCTCCATCAAGAGGGGCAATATTGTCAAGCAAGAATCATTGCAGAATGACCAAGCCGCATGTCGCAGAATCTTATTGTGGACGCTTTGGACTTGTTCAAGGTACTTGTAGAGCGTGTAATGTGGATTGTCGATCATGACATCAAAGGTAAGAGTCTCTAGCATGACTTCCTCATACATTAGGATGCTATCACGCCATCGCCAGTATTCCTTGGACTGTTCATCGACAATGAGCTTATGGTTTTTCTGGGCAACCTTCGCGACAGCGATAATGATGTCTTTTGTTTTCCGACAATTTTCCTCTGTCTTGTTTGCAAGGAAGAGGGCGGTAGCGGCAATATTCTACCCGTAATTCTAGTGTCAGCAATCAAAGCCGATCATCAGAGAAGGGTTCCGGTGGAAAAGTGCAAACGGACTAGTACTTTGGACAGCAAGCCACAACATGCTATGAATTAGAATTGGATTCTTGGGTAGGTCTTACATAGTGATGTATTCCACCTTTTTCTTCAACCATACTACGCCTCATATAAAACCGATGAAAAAATACGCCTGCAACGAAAAGAGTGATCTGAGGCAGCTCCAGTATGATGCCAGCTTGATAAATGAAGTTGACGCCTTTGGCCCGCCGTAATCTCTCCTCGGTGGGCGGGAGCCCGTCTAGGATGCTCGGACTACTGAGAACTTCGTCTTGAGTGAAGAACCACTGGCTTGCCATGGTGCCAGGAGCCGCGGGCGTCGGTGGAGAGGGTGAAGGCGCGGTCGGTCGCGCGTGAAGGCGCGGAGGCGAAGTGCGGGACGAATGCGTGGGAGGTGAGGGAACGGGAGGCGGAACGTCGCGCCGGCGCGAGGGCGACTTGTTAGGGGCAGCGGTTGAAATAGCGGTCGGGACAGACGCAGATCCAGGACGGTTGTTGGTGTTGGGTATGATGGGCGGCTGGTATCCCTCACGAGGCGGCGGACGATATCGATCAATACTCGCCATTGCGCGCTGGCCTAAGCCGGGGAGATTTCGGATTTAGTGTGCGCAAGGGAGCAGGTACATATATGGGGATATCTGGGTATGGGCCGGTATGGCGCGGCGCGCGGAGCGAGTGTGGTGCTGCGGCGCTGTGGGTGTGCTGCACGAATGCCAGCCGGCCAATGCGAACTACCCACTACGCAAGGAGGCAGAACTAAGGCGTTATATCAGATGGCAGAGTGGAGCGCAGAGGCCCGTTGTCGATGGAGATTGGCAATCGGAATCGGAGAGTCGGAGAGGTAAAGGCAATGAATGATGGCATTTGCCGAAGTGACCTAATAAGTGGGTTGCGTCGAAGCCACCTGGAGCCCGTTTTGCAGCGGGTGTGCATCGGCGAGCAACGATTTGTTAGTTGTAAGGAAGACGGAGGGGCGTGGCACATTAGACCAAATGAATGATGCTCCTAGTTCGCGCGGGACGTAGTGTTGAGACGACGTACCTATTGAGGAGCCGCAATCATAGGAGGCACCTACCCTTGCCTGGCCTGGGGGCATGTTCTTTGATCCATTGATCTGTCGCTCCGCGTGTTGATTGGCTCGTTGCCACAAATGCTGATGGGGCCTTGTCATTACGTAATCTTTACAACTGCCTGCGACGTACCTACCTAGGTACCTAGATACCTATCTAGGTACTTGCATTCACCGGAACTTTTCCATCCCCATCTCAACATCTCTCAACTATATCAGGTGTAAGTCATTGCTGGGTGCTATCATTAACTGCCGGATAAAACCCAGTCTGGCAGTGTATGCTTCAATCTGGAAATGGTCGAGATCAGTCTAAGTGCTGCTAATTCTAACCACAGAGTGGCAGTGGGAAACGATACCCTGTCAGGACTCACTAAGGTTATCTCGAATGATACCAGATAGGTATCACTCAGTACTTTCTCTTAAGGCTTCTCGCTGAGTGGCTGGCTGCTCAGATTCATGAATCTCGATCTCCGCTGCCATCAGTAAGCGTGGATCTACGCATATGACAAATGGCGTCCTTGTGCTAGACGAGGCTCTACCACTAGGAGTTCCTCGAGATCAGACCACAGAATAGATGTGGATGGTTTGCTCGT
The DNA here is from genome assembly GCA_002288965.1 of Xylaria sp. MSU_SB201401. Taxonomy (NCBI): domain Eukaryota; kingdom Fungi; phylum Ascomycota; class Sordariomycetes; order Xylariales; family Xylariaceae; genus Xylaria; species Xylaria sp. MSU_SB201401. The sequence goes on from NPFG01000067.1 coordinate 36,044, forward strand.
TTATAGTCTTATCGAGTCTTAACTCCATTCCTTTCACCTTCACGAGAGCAATTGCGGCCAGGGAAAGAGAGTGATAGATTAAGCTTATCTGCAATGCAGTTCTGATGTGCGGCGAGAACGTGTCTTCGGGCAACGAGTTGATTCTGCAGGAGAAGAACTGAGGGTTTTCGAACTCATTACAATTTGATGAGTGCTATACAGGCAAAATCTAATGAGATGCTCCCCATTGAATTCGCCACCAACACAGCATAGTACTACGTTTTCCATGATACTTATGTACCGGCATCGCTGAGGCAGGCTCAAAGCCCCAACTTCCTCTTCAGGCGGGGAGCCCGTCATCCAGGGCATATCACCTATTATCTATAGCCCGAAAAAGTGATTCATCGCATATAGACAAATGCCCTATTCTCAAAAATAATCCCGAATTGCGATAGTTCCATGTATATGATTACTGAAAGAACTGCGAGTTGACGTAAAATCTTTTGGATGCAGGCCTTGTATTACAGTAATGTACAACCGAAATCTATTTCGATTTATACCTTGACAGATGCTCGAGGCTTTGATCTCTCTAACAACAACCAGATTACTCCGTACTAACGAACAATATAAATACTGGTGGAGAATTGAGACCTATACATCTTGCGTCCATGGGTATCAGTTTTATTGAACAATACAATCTTCATCTATAGTGCCAGCAAGCATCATACACCTTCACCATCGTTCCTACCCCATAGGTTGACTCTTTTATCGTGACCGCCGCTGACTATCCATTTACCATCCCTACTGATATCCACGGAGGCGACTGGTCCAGTGTGACCCTCCAAAGTTTGTATCAAGGACCAGTCGTCTGCAGAGAAAACATTAACTTTGCGATCAAAACCGCTCGATACGAAAAAGGTGCCGGATTTCTTGGGCAGCTGGTTTCCTTTTTCGTCCGTGCTGGGAGGTGTTCCTAACAGAGGATCATCCAACCCCTTATACCACCTCAGATCAGACACCGCACTAGTGTGCGCGCCAATACCACCTGTCCTTTGCACCTTTCTGACGTCCCAGCATTTGATCCAGCCATCTGCCGAACCTGTTAATACTCGATGGCCGTCAGAGCCCCAGTCGATACCGTGGATGGGCTTTATGTGGCCATCTAGATGCCCATCAAGAATCATCACTGTTCTTCCGGACCTCAGGTCCCATATCCTACCAATGCTGTCCATACCTCCGCTGGCGAGTAGTGACCCGTCGGTGTTGTAGCTGATGGCGAAAACGCCCCGGGAGTGTCCTTCCTGGAGAAGGAGCTCTGAGCTCGTCTCAACATCCCATAATCTCCAGGTAGTGTCGTCAGAGGCCGTAGCGAGGTATTTCCCGGACGGGTGGAATTCAACCCTGACTACGCGTTGGCCGTGGCCCTCCAAGGTTGACAGTGGGGTATCTTGCGTTAGGGACCATAGGTTTACCGTCCCTTCCGCAGCGCCGGAAGCCAAGTTGACAGTGTCCGGGGACACATTACACTCGGGTAAGGTCGCCCCAGGAAACCATGATATACCGCCTATTCGATTGATGTGGCCTCGTAAGGTCATCTTCTCTTGCAATGAGGGAATCTCGATGAGCTTGATCGACCCTCCCCAGTTTCCCGCAGCGACCATCTCACCATTCGGTGATATCCTTGTCATGCTCACATGTCTATCTCCAGCCGTTTGACTACCCTGAAGCTCGAAACCCTGCAGTTGTTCCTTGACCTGTTTGCGAAATTTGACGTGGCTGCGCAGCGGTATGGAAGACTCTTGCTTCTCAAATGTTATTCTCCGCTTTGCTCGCGGCAGCGAATACCGCGCAATCTCCTGCCGGGCCCGGAGAAGCTCCGGACTGCCGTTTGTGTAGAACTCTTCTTCCTGGTCTGCCTCCTCGTCCGCCGGTGCGTCGTCCATGGCGATATCAGCAACCTCGGTGTTTCCTTGCTCCGTTTGCAGATTCAGTAATAATCCCCTTAACCGATCACGGCGATCCGCAGGCCCTTCGCCAAAAAGTGTGATGGGCTCGCCGAGCTCTCGTAGTTTCGTGCGCACTCGGCCATCGTCTGTAGGGACGGCAATGTTGGCTGCCATCCTCTTGCGCTCGAACTGCGCAAGGACGGCTGAGGCTTTTTCGGGCGCGATGCCCGCTGAGGCCGCGGGCATATCATAGTCGTAATCAGTAGGGATCTCATCGAGGCTCATGCCAGTGTCCTATACAGCCAGGAAGGCAATCAGTTAGCTATCTACGCGTTCGAATGATGAGTTACGCAGAGGAATCGCATACCTCTGCGGCCTCCTCCACATAGGCCTGACGCGACGGGTGCATCATGATGGGCAGTTATATCGTGCAAGGCCTCTAGTGTTCGTACTTCGTCTTGAGTCCGAAGAAGGGCCACGTTAGGGGAAACACGCACAAGCTCTTCGCGTGAGCTGCGGATGCGATTGAAGTTGAAGCAGCTACGTTCGCGAAGCTCAGTACCTATCGATAAGTACATAGGCTTGGTAGAAGTAGGTACCTACCCTGCCAGGCGGTAGACAAAATAGTTGGCAGATCTCCCATACCACCGTCTCGGGTGGGTCTGCCAACTATTTTGTCCACCGCCTCGCCTGTCTATGGGCCACCCACCTCTAAAGTACATACTAACACTAGCTCAAGGCCCGACTTGGAGATTTGACTGCTCTTGATCAGTAATTAATTATGATTTGAAGGCAGTGACTAGTCAACAACAGCATTAAATAGCCCTCCAATAGGCATCCTCTACACTGCAGCCATGGGCTTGGCAATTACATGACGTTCTATTATTAATGATTGTGCTACTTACCTAGGTACTTACTCAGCGATGAAGGCTGAAGGAGTTGACTGATGACCAAAAACTTGGATTCTGTTAATTCATTGAAAATTTTACTATGAAAAAAAAGTCAAATATTGTCTCAAAAGATCGTATCCGTCTTTGCATGAACCATGACATCTACCAAGAGAGGAAAAGAGGAAAAGAGGGTATCCGACACCAGCTCGCCGCATAAAGCCATTCATTCCATTTCCCAGCATCGCAAAGTCTACAAAATCCTCTTGATATTGTAAAGCGTGTACCTTTATATCTGTTTTACCTCGTCCCAACCAGTCTATAAGGACCTTATCTATAGCACTTCCCACCCGCTGTGCGCGTTTACTGGCTATTCTTCCGAATCCTGTCTCCCAGCCCTGGACCACGAGCTCTCCTGACTTCGCCTAGGATAGCGCCTGCGACGTAGACTGTGAAGAACACAGCAGCGAGGACGGAATACGCGATTACCAACGACCGGCGCTCGGTGGCAAGCTCAAGACCGAGACCGCCATTGACAATGCCCAAAACGATTAAGATACGACCGTACCAGATGTGTCCGTGGGAGACGAGGCCACGCTTCTGGTGCTTGAGCCAGTAGCGATGGTGGATATAACCTCCAATCGGTTGGACACCGAATAGGGCGACGACAACGGTGCCGAGAAGAGTGTGGGTTACGCTGAAATTCTAAGGTTGCTGTTAGTTCAAGTGAAGAGACAGTGGGCTAGAGCGCTGGGACCATGAGGGTCAAGTATCGAAGAGACATATCGAGGATTCTGACTTACAATTCCGGTACGCTGGGAGAGAACGATGCCGAGGGCAAAACCTGCCCACATTACCAAGAATGAACCAATCTGCCAGGCAGCATGCAAGACCCAGTTGCCAAACAGAGGCATCAGAATAGAGCCAATAGGGTACAGCACGACCATGACAATGCTCATAATGATTCCATGGGCAGACGCAAGCTTAGGAATCTCGTTAACGGATGACGAAGCGCCGCCCGAGCCAAAGTTATCACCGTCCGATGGCGTGTTTCCTTCGTCGCTGCCGCCTTCACTGGCCCCTACGAACGGGTTCTCATCATTGGTGATGGTTGCTCTGGCCAGATTGAATGTAAACTGATCATGGCTGTCGTGGTAGCTGATAGTGGCTTCTGCGCTGCTGCTATCGAGGGCATTGCCCTTTTTCCAAGCAGCGATGAAATTGGCACTGGAATCAGTCAACGACAGCGAGCCACTATCCCAACTCTCACAGTTGGAACATCGGACATTGGCCAACATGGTTTGGCCGTTGTCAACGACGCCGCTACCAGCCAATAGCTCCAGCTGCGTATCCGTTTGGTGTTCCGGCTCTTGATGGCCTACACCGTAACGTGCGGAAACCGTCACGTTCCCATTTCCGTCAGCATACATGACAAAGATGTTGGCCCCCTTCATTTGTTGGCCGGTGCCAAGTGCCACCCAGCTGTACGTTGTCGGCGCTCGTAATTGCATGTAAATGTTGCCCTCACCAGACGAGGCCGAAACCTCGGGAACGCCGACCTGGTAGCAGACATTGTCCGCGGGGCAGCGAGATACTGTCGCTGCGGTGCCGAGGGCGCTATATGTCAAAACAGCTGTAGACCGATATTAGCAAGGGAGCTTTCGAACGTATGATACACCCGTTCATCATTCTAGCAGAACCTTTGACGCCTGGCGCGTTCAGACGGGGTTGATCAACACTGTTGCTGTACATGATGACCAACACGCTGCCCGAACTCATATTCTGAAGGTAATGAAGTGGTTCACTTACACAATGCTGCTGATGTTAACAATCGTTGCATCATTGTTACTGTTATGCTTTGCCGCCTCTCCTTTGAATTTCTATTTTGATATTGTTTCCTCCCAAAACAAAAAAAGGACCCCTTGGTGGAATGTTATCGAGCCGGCCCGTGGTGGTGATGACGCGCGTTGCCTTTTTAAACCTGCCTTCGTGTAAGACTGAGACCCGAACTTGATACGGAACCTTATATGAATCAAAGTACCTACCTCCGCTGTGTGTGTTGGTGGCTTGGGTAGGTAGGTAATATAGCCTTTTAGCTTGAGCGCCAAGCAAGCCTCTTTTCCTGCACGAAAGCGTCGAAACTCAGCTTTTAAGCCACGGCAGCCGGGTGAGGATTGCGCGTCTTGCTAAGCCGCAGCCGGAACGTGTGACGCCGACAGTGTCTTGTGTGTAGATATCTGTACGTAGGTAGTTTTATGTTGAGGTTCAGAAAGTCATCATCAATCGATTTGCGTCGCGGGTTACAGGACCATCAAAGGTTCTTGTCGCATAAAGGAGTGGCGTGACGTCTTCCTCTTCCTTGCTCTCTGAGGGAGGTTGCAGGGCAAGGCAGTATTCCTTCAATGCCACGGGAGGCTTTTGTCAAATTACATAGTAGTAGTAAGACACGCGAAGTGTAACGATCTGGGGGCCATGGTATATATATACACTAGACTAGTTTTCCCAAATCTTATACTGTCTTCAATTGGATATAACGACTCCTTCCCTTTATCGTGCCAATTCCATTTTTGTCTCACCCGCCAAGCCTTGGTCGACCAGCATAGGATTTACTGGGTTCGCAACTTAGTGAGAGTTAGGTATTCATGGGTGGCTCGATAAGCGGTCCCAGGAAAATTGTCCAGCACAAAGGACGAGCCAGGGGGTCTGGTCGCATCTGTCGATCCTGCCAGAATAGTTGGGACAGACATATTGTCTTTACAAAAAGATGATATGTATGATATTTGCCAAGAAACTAACCTACCGAGGCGGAGAAAGAAAAACTAGCCAGACCAAAGGTGTAGGTAGTAGGGGTAGGTGTGGCTAGTTTTCCTTTCTCCGCCTCGCCTACCTAGTCAATACTACTCTAATAATCCATCCTTACGATGCTAGTGTACCTCATAGGGCTCGCTCTTCATTGGCGTAGGGCTGTCATTCTGAAACTCGTGTGCTGGACCATCCAATCTAGTCTTTTGGAAAGTAATGAATCACTGTTGTTTGGCCTTTAGCATCCAGTTTGGGGTAACCTGTACATTGTACACTTTGGCGGATACTGTAGCTGATTTAGTCAACATTCCGTGATATGTATGATTAGAAACACGACGATCATCTACATCGATACTAGACGAAGAGCTTGGAGGACGTATCTCTGCTTCTACTTAGTGTTCCAAGACACGGCGGCATAAATCTTCACATTCAGGGCACTGTAACCAAGAGCGGTGCTACTGTACATAAACCCGCCTAGCCTTGTCTTTTCTTACAGTACAGGCCCAAGCACTGGCCTATTGGGAGCAGATGGGGGTCCCCAGTCTTCAGCTTCCACCAATCAGCGATCTCCAAACGTCAGCAAGCGTAGCCCGACTTACCGAACTTGGAAAATGAAGTACCGACAGCTAGATTAAGTATACGCCCCATGATTGTTTCGGTTAGCGGCCTGCGCTACTCTGGCAGGGCTCGGCAGGTTTAGTCATCTCCCCTTTTCTAATTATATTCACACTGCCTAACCAAGCCTAGCGCACGATGCATTTACCCCACCTTGTAATCTCGCAATATCCTACAACTATGTATCTTCTCATGAACGAATACACCGTGAACTTTTTCTTCATGATCTTTGTTGTAATTCACGATATCGGGTAATATTTCCTACGGTTCTCAATAGCACGGACATACGTAAGACTGACCCGAAACCAACGATGACGACAGCCAACAAGCTGATGGGAAAAGCACCCATCGACGCCATGTTCTGGCTTTTTCCCGCCGCCGTGTAAGCCTGCCATTGGCCGGTCGGTGTCTTCCAAGCGAGGCGCAGTCTGTCAGGACGCGTAAGTTTGGGATGTTTGACACAGCCTGATATGCTACGATCATGTACGGTACATACTTATGCAAGTAAGCAGGCCTTGGCCTGAATCTTTCTACCGCTACCTACCTACTGTAGTGTGCTGGATCCAATGCCGAGAGCATAGTGCACACCACACCCATACCACGCATGATGGTAGTTGAATCCGCATGGGGAGCATTGCCGGAGGGGACCACACTACACGGCGTCTACTACCTAGTATTAACGTATAGTAAATACTAAGATGGAGGTACACTCCGCTGCAGTGTCAAATGAATATGCAGTACTAGAGACCGCACTGACGTCGAGGCCGACCGAAATTATAACTAAAAACTTGACACATCGTCATTGTCATATAAATCGGCTTTTGTGTATGTGTGCGTGTAGAAAGTGATACGCTACTTACACCGAGCAGCCACGATGCACCATCAGTGCCAAGCGGGACTTAGCAACCATCCCAATAGTGATCGGGGCTTCAATTCGGGGACACTGCCAATGCCGTGAGTACCTCCGGCCCGAGGGGGCTGTGTTAAGTTAAAGAAGTCAGTGGGAGACAGCGGGGAGGACTGAGATAGTACATCTCGGTATCCACATCAATGACGATCCACGAGCCTATTTCTCTTTTCTCTTTTCACTACTGGAGGTAGTTAGGCACTTCCTATGGAATACAGGGAGGCTTTGCTGAAAATGACATGACGTTGGGATTCCATCTCGTTTGCCGATTTGGGTCAAGAGAGACTTGGCTCTAGCAATGCTCGCTGCATTAGGTGTACTACATCGATGGATAGCGCTGGTTTTGGGAAGATGGAAGGAATATCTATCTCAGAAACAAGAAGTAAAAACAATAAGAACAAGAAAAAGAGTTGAGTTTGCCCAGTTATCGATTCAGCTACGCATACTTATTCGTGCTTCACCACTCATCATCCAAGTCTCGCTGAGGGCGTTACCCGTTATTCCTCAAACCAGGCATTCTCTTCTTACTATATACATATACGCAGTATCTTCTCTACATCATTCTCAACAATCGAGTCGTCTACGGCACACCTATACTCTTTCAAACACGAGAATCTTCGTCATCCGCATCTCACTGCCCACTTACCCATCGGCTCAGCCTCGACCGGCGCACTACCGGTATATTCCCTAATTGAGGCAGCCTTTTCTTACTATACGCAACAGATCCTCTCTGCAAAGCCCACGCTGTATGCAGCATAAATCTTCAAGTAGTCAATCCACTAAACCTAGGTAATTACATCTGCAGAATATTCGCTATCTGCTCTCTGTTCTAGTTATGAAAATATATCAGATACCAGAATCACCTATTCGCTTGGCAAACGAGTAAGCAGATAGGGGTTTAGTTCTTGAACCGCGAATATGGTAATACGCACCGACAATCTTCATCTACTCGTAAGCAAGGCTATTCCTTACCTATCTCGCCTATCGAGGTCATCGAAGAAAAAAATGTCCCCGCAAAATTCCACACCACTAATATAGCCACCTATCCCACCCCTTGTTTTGAAAGCTATTTAGAAGCCAGTATATTGACCTTCAGCTGTAATTGCATCTAATAGCTGTTTAGCCACTTTGTTAATCTAAGTGTTAATTGTTTTCTGCGATAACTTTTCCTAGCCCTGTTGGCAGCCGTAGGTGGCTGGCTATATTAGTGGTGTAGAGTTTTACGGTGACGGTTTTTTCTTCGGCCACCTCGCCTACCTAGGTAGGTATGTCAGGGAGGTGCATATCAGCACGTAGGGATGTAGGCGGTCCTACAAGAACAAAAGGTCAAAATTTCGATCAAATCATTCATGTTAATGTTTTGAACACGGAATCAGCAGCACCAGTGCATCGCAGAATAAAGTCTTCGAACATGTATGTACCAGGCAAGTTTCAGGAATGCTTGATTGATAAAGTTTAATTTCTAGCATATAGGCGAAGAAGAGAAAAACACAGGCCCATTGTGATAATATCACATCACCCTGCCCAAACTCCAAACAAATCAATGCGCCGCGAGTTCTAGTAGCAGAATAGTTGGAAAGAGGAGGAAAAAGAAAAAAGCAAGAAGAAAAAAAAGAAGAAAAAAGGAAGAAGGGGGTCGTCGTGCTTATGCAGCCGCAAGCTGCATCTTCCGGGTAATAATTCAATTCTCTTGTCAGTAAACTATCCCCCTCATAGGTCAACAACATTTCCTGTCTCGTGTGTTTGAGAGGGTCGCATCGCACACCCTTAGTTATCTCGGGAAACCCTAGGCTCCCGCCAACGTGCATCCGTATTTTTCCAGCAAACTACTGGGCGCAACGAAGCTAAATCCACCGAAAGGATCTTCCTTAAAATTCCCCCCAGGTGACAGACCACTCCATGGGTCGTTGGTCGTAGTGAGTGGGCTTAGGGAAAGGTCTGTGAATTCAGGTGCAAAATTCTCCGCGAGCTCCGGGTTGGTAATCATCGGCTGGATCGGTGGCTCCATCTGCCTCGCTTCGAGTTTCTTCCAGTCGATCTTGCGGAAGAATCTATGGTTTTTGATGGTTTCAAGGTCCCTTGGCATACGTGAACCCAGTCGCTTGGCAGGGTCCTTCCTTAGCAGTCGGGCAAGGAGATCCTTCGCATCAAGACTCAAGAAATAAGGCATGACCACCTTCTGCTTAACGATGTTGTATTGAACTTTGGCGTTGTTCGCACCTCGAAACGGTGGATTACCTGTCATGAGATCATAGCCCAGGGCTCCGAAAGACCACCAGTCAACTGCCTTTCCGTATTTGTTTCCAAGAATAATCTCTGGAGCCATGTATTCAACTGTGCCAAGAATGGATTTGCAGCTATCATCGTCGCCGACAGCAACCTTCGAAAGGCCGAAGTCGGTGAGAAGGAGATGGCCATGTGCATCCAATAGGCAGTTCTCCGGCTTCAGGTCTCTATAGACAACACCGAGAGATTCGTGGAGATAGGATAAGGCAAGAACCATCTCTGCCATGTAGAAAGCAGCGGTCGACTCCGAAAACATCTTCTCGGTGCTCAGATGTGTGAACAGCTCACCACCTTGACCATACTCGAGAATAAGATAGAGCTTCTCGTGATCTTGAAAAGCATAATAGAGATTAACGACAAACGGGTGTCTACTAACGGACTCGAGAATTTGCCGCTCTGTCTTCGTCTGCTCGACCAGCTTCTTCTGAACGACTACAGATGCCTTCTTAAACTGCTTCTGCGCATACAGTCGGCCGGTATCCCGCTGCTTCACAAGGAGGACTGTTCCGTACGTGCCTTTGCCGAGACAACACAAGGGCTCAAAATCGTCCGGTTGCATTTTGCGGGGGACAAAACCACCTTCAACTGCGCCATACATGGGCCTTTCACGAACACTCTCGCTCACAAAGTCGTGCTCAAGTTTTACTTCATAAGACACAGTAGCGCTCTCTGACGATGTGTCATCATCACTAGTACCGCTGGCGGAGGTGCTGCTGGTGTAGCGGGGTCGGCTGTTGCTACGCGTTCGGGCCATGGTGCTTGTCGGCGAATCATTAAGATTCAGAGGTTCAAATTGGGTGCGCAACTTAGCGATGCCGCTCATGGCAGGCGAATGAGCGCCGCGCAGGACAGGGCTACAGTTGGCACTGACCACATCGTCAATACGACGGGGGCGACTGCGTCTAGCAGATAAAGGCGGGGTGGCGCAGCAATCCGAGTCCTCGTCGCCGGACACCATGGGTGTCAAGATAGGAGTGGGAACAAAGCCCCGAACAGTGGTGAGTGCAGGAGCCGCCGGCGGGAGCATCTTGACGTCGTCGGTTATTAGAGATCCGGGTTCCTATGTCTCGCCTCCTGGGCGTCTTCGCTGGATCAAGAGAGACCTCAGGTCTCTTTAGGTGTTTATCGTCGAATATAATATCCTGAAAGAGCCAGGTATTAACCCGCCCCGATTCACGGTCGGCGGGTGCCACGTCGGCGTTCAGCGTCGGCTCGCGGTTCACACAAATAATCAAGGTATGTAGGCTGGACCAGTGGGGTGAGCATCGAGTAAGAAATCGAAGAAAAGTCGTCGCGGTATGTTTGCTGATGCATTTGCAGCGGGTATGGAATACTGGTGGTTATCGTTTTGGGTCTAACGGTGGGTAGAATCGTGGTTGTTCACCAAAAGGTGGTGGTTGAAGAAAGGTAAAATCAAGGCGAGGACGGGAGAAAGTGTGGTGTACATATTGGGCATGAGATTCGAATTATTAGTGTGGGGACGCACAGCAGGCTTCGTTACGTTGCAGGTACATTGAAAGCGTAGGTAGGTACACGGTACTCGAAAGTAGTGGCCGCTTTAATGGGGCTACAAGTAGCAGTACATGCACGGCATCCATTCCACCAGAACCTAGAATGGCGGCTGACGTGCACCACTGCAACCACCGCCCAGACAAAATTCTTCGTAAAAGCTACCTACACCCGCACCTGCCTGCTGATTAGCTGCCACCCTCCTAAAAAGGTACCTACGACTCCACGTATGGCTGAAACCTGGAGTAATGTGCTGGTGCACTTGCAGACTTGACGAGTTCAGGGGACACGTTTAGATGGTAAGTGTACGCCCAGGAGCCCAACCGAACGTTACCTAACTTTACTCGATCCAAGATCCACCCCACATTCGACAACCACAACAAATTATCAAATTATCGGCCGTCACTTGAGTACCGTGCATCGTTCATATTGGAGAATCTTGGCGTACTCCGGATTATTGAGAATAAGTGTCGGAAAATACACAGGTAGAAGCGTGTTTTATGTCCAGATCGTTCGGGTCTCTATGCAAATGCTCGATATTCTCCAGGCGTTGTTATATCACTACCTGGTTAGGTACCAACACGAATATGAACTGCGCCTAGGTAGTATCACATGCTATTCGCTGTGTGAGGCCGAAAGTTTTAAGCGCCACATTTTCCAATTTTAGCTTCCCCCTTACCTGCCAAAACACCTCCTAAATTGAGGCGCCATTCCAGATGCCTACCAAAAGCGGGAGGTACTAATCCAGCTATTCATAGGAGCAACCTAACAGTAGATTCACACCCGCAACCAGATCAATGCGGAGCGCTACATCCCGTCGCAGCTTCCCGTCATTAGTGGCAGCTATTCCCCTGCTTTGCATTCCTTGTATGCCGCACCGCAGTCTTTCGAATGATAGGGACAAGAAGATGAAAAAATATGAGACGTCAACGATCCACTCCAGCTCTCCAACCAGTTATTCATGAAACCTCATTTCGTAAGCCCGTTAGTCGCAGATACGTTTATATCGTATACCGTCACTTGGTTCTTGTGTCCTAAAAGGAAAAATATTAAGATCTCACACGCCGTTTCATCCTCACATGCTATTTATATCCGAAATGTCTAGTCCTCAAAATACCATTTTCATTTGTACATCATGCTCTAGGTAAACTGATCCCCATGGGGAAGCCTCCACGGTATTCAAGTGTGAGGCGCTATTGACTGTAAGTCGATAACAATGACTCATGACGTCGTGTCAACACCATAACCCAATAAGGCCATCGTTCAACTGGAACGGGCAGGGCGAGACTAGGGCATAACGAAAATACTCGGGTCTGGCAAACACGGATATTGCACCCCAGTAATGGAGTGGGAAGTCATCATTTCGTGCCGATACTTCCAGTTCGCACCCGACACCAACACGTGGCCAGGTCACACTGCTCTTCGCACATAGGCGCACGCGCTGCGAGTTAATATATTTTTGTTCAACCGTCTCGGAGCCAACTGGATCAAGTCAGATGCAGTAGGGTTACCACGAGGTATCCAACACGGGTTTTGGCGTCTTCAATTCTATCCAGTGACTCCACACCATCAACCGGTGTGTTAACCAGGCGACATATATCGCGTTCCATGTAAATCGCCGTTCCACCTATCATCCCGTCTGATCCGAATTCGCATTACGGTAATCGGTCATATTGAACAACGTTGTCGAGGATCTGTGATATCTACTTACCAGTACTGCCCAGGTGCTATTGCTCCATTCCCTCACAGTATTGGGACATCGGCTGCCCTAGTGATATTGACCCCAACATAGGTGGTCTAGGTTTTTCTATCGGTCTCGGAACGCCCATGAACGATGGGCAATCTATAAACTGTCTACCCGCATCAACAGCGCTGTATTCCATGAGCAGATAGGTGAATCATTCATAAGATAACAATGACTCGTGCGATTTTCGTGATGCCCAAGATGCCGCAAGTCTTGGTTGGAGTGATATCTGCAGGGCTAGCGCCCTTATGGCGAGAGTGACTAGTTAGCTACCTACAAAGTGGAATCGAATTTTTTTTTCCTTTTTGTGATTTTCTGAGTGCAACGGACGAGAAAGCCAAGCCCAAAATCGTTGCATGGTTTGGAATCTTGCCCACGTGGTATAGCCCATCCCACACCTCAGTTTACGGAGTCCAGAGCGCTCCTCATTTTGTGGATTAGGGTGGGTGGTATTGAGATGCGAGTCCTAAATCTACCCAGCTTTTCAGAGGTTCTCTGAAGCAACCATCACATAATAACGGACGCTAGCTACCTCGACTCCTCTCGGGATGGACACGATGTACTCTAAGCTACTGCGTTATTCTTCCAGTAAAGGAGACCTAGCATCAACAGTCCATACCTATACAGATCACTCGAATCATAGGTATCTGATTCCTATAGGCTGAAGGCAATCAAATCCTATTGTGAAGAGTCAACACACCCGTTGAACCGCGCTGCCGATTTGTGATACCGCAATCAAACCGCTTCTCAAATTCAGATTCTAGGAATGGCTAATGAACCCGTGTCTATCACTTAAGGGGAGAGATCAAGATTCAGCTGCAGGCGGCATCCTAGGTTTCTGCAAATTTTCACCCATCCACAGTCTATGACAACATGATTATTTATGATAGAGAGATTCAAAATCAATAAGTTCACTGACAGCCGATCAGTAAGGTTTTCCGCGCCCTAAGACTGCCTATCAGATCTCATCAGTAGCATTGGGCTTTTCCGGGTAGTACCTCGATTGCTTGCGTAACTAATCACTGATGCTGGTGATAAGATGATAGTTGAGCTTGTATGTTTCGAGGATGATGTGTTTGAAAATGATAGAGAAGCCTCCTCTCACCATGGATCTGCGATATCTGGTATGCTACGTGAGTATTATAGGCATAAGAGCTCTTCTTGCCCAACTTGGCAAGAAATCTGTCTACCACATGTAATAACATAGAGAGGCCAGCGCATATCATTAGATTATACACGAAGAATATGAAAAATCCGATCTACTTTTACATGAGAGATTAGTAGGAATTATTTCACGTGTTATAGTGTAGGACAGTCGCGCGCAACACCGAGTAATCGCAAGCCAGCTTTCCCTCACCAAGTCGACTCCTCCCGCTCTCTCATTCTTCGCCCACTACCTCGCTCTTCTAAGGTGAAACATCATGTGGGATAATTTTGCCCATTATCACCACTCTATCCCTGCCACAAGTTGCCCCACCGAGTCTTAAACCTTACCTAGGCCCGATTGGATAACGGTCAGTTTTGATACTATGATCTTAGTTTTCTTTAGATTGAAAAATTTAATGTATGATCCGAATTAGTGTAGTGGTTAACATATCGCGTTTTCACCGCGAAGCCCGGGGTTCAATTCCCCGATTCGGAGACTTTTGCCTTGTCTAGGGCAATTTCTTTTTCGACCTTTTTCCCCTCCCTGTTCCTCTTCTCCCCAAGTCCAAGAGAAGACAATTATTGCACGCGCCGAATCTGTAATACGCTATCTGCTTGCTAGGACTAAGAAGACCCTTAGACTCTTATTTGAATTGAGACTATTTCGCCCTCGCTTTTCTCTATAGCACGCCAGGGGCGTCAGTCCTCGCCAGTCTAATTGCACAGAGAGTAGGAAATCTTGGCACCCAAAAATAGGTTGTTATTCATTCAAATATATTTAATTCCAAAAACCCTAGTCTTAGCCCTATACCCATGCTGTTGAAGACGACAGGTGTGGTCGGTCTACTCAACCACGTGGCGTACCACATGGCATACCAAAGAACTGGTCCCTGCTGCAGGTGGGATGGATGCACTTGCTTCGCGAACGAGATACCTGTCTGAGAAAGCACGACTATCACAGGCCCACTCGCTTGAGAAAAGCCACACGCGGGAGAACGCTTACATGCATATAGGCAGGTAGCCATATGAAAATAAGAATAAACTATATGTAGGTACGTAGATAAGTGGCTATAGGTCAATCGTATACCTAGGTATAATTCTGAGCTGAGCTGAATATTATAGACCAAGGCAAAAAACACCTTAGGTAGGATACATATGCTCACTCGTCTCGTTTATGTATGAACCAGGATTTAACGCTATAAAAACCCATCGGTCCGGACGATAGACTTCATGCCCCTCTCCTGCTTAACTTCGTCTATGAAATCTATGACATCTATCCAGTTGCGGAACTTAGTGAGATGGATACGTTCCTTTTTATTCAGCAGCGCGCTTCGATCAGGGCCAAATCCAGCTCCACACATCTCCGTGAGATGATGAATACCCAACTTCAGCGGTAAGGGGGCCCGCGCGACGTTGTTCATGAAGACTTCGACGGCGTCCCACGGACACGTCTCGTATCCCGCGAACAAGGCCGGATTAGCTAGCAAAGCGCGAGCAGACATCAGACCGGCTAGTTTTGGGAGATGCGGCTGTGGGATGTTAGGTCCGGACACTCCATTGCTTTCCGACTCGTTGGTTTTGGAGGTGAAGGTAGGTTGTTGCTGTTGCAAGAGGTGTGATGTATATGGCAACGTCGAAAGCGTGAACACGTCACCAGACACGAGGATGGGTAGTTTGTCGCCAAACATATTCGTCAGTAGCTCCAATGCTTCCAGATTAATCGGTACAGTCGACTGCGTGTAACGAGTTCGCGGATGGATCGTTAGCCAGTCTATATTTCGGGTTTGCTCGTCGCCTAATACGGTAGTGATGAAGTCGACAGTTTTCCTCAAGTCATGGTGCACACGGATCTTGACGCTCACGCTCCTCCCCTTGCCTTCCATATTTTCTATGTCCCCTCCTTTGCCGACACCCCATCCATCATCCCTAAGACGTTGCCTCGTGGCGATTACCATGTCACGTACGAGCTCTCGCTTCTCCATCAAGGCGGCGCCGAGTGTTTCCGCACATGCCCAGGACTGAGGACAGCCACAGTTAAGATCAACGCCATTTACAAATGGTGCGGCGAGCGACGAGGCCCGCGAAAGCTCTAGAGCCGAATTAGAGCCGAATTGAGCTATAGTAGGTAGCTCGGGCCGAAGAGTTGAGATGGTCAAGTCACTATCCCTCGCAAAATTATTGCGGTTAAACTCCTTGGCTAGTATCATAGGTGTCCAGCAAAGATCTGTACCGAAATGCTGCACAGTCTGTCTAAAGGCAAGCTGTTGATGTATTTTAGTGTCATATGGATTGATACGGTCTTGTGTGAATGGGCGCCTGGGAGAAAGCACTTGGGATGATGGTAGGGCTAGTTTCCTACCTTGCTGTACCGCACCATGGGCGCGCAAGCATATAAATATCTGCCCTGCGACTTGGCGACATCGAAGACTTTTAGAGGGCTTTGAAAATCAGTCTAGAATACAGTCATACAAAGATGTAGACTCACTGTGTCTTTGCATGGGAATGCTCCTGTTTCACGCTGCGGGCCATTTTCGTCATCTAGGACTTTGACATGTCATCTTGTAGGTAAACGGGCTACCGAGGACAAGTCAGTACACAAGCTGCGAGTATGGGCTCTTCGAGTATTCAGTTTGTAAGATTGGACAGATTGTCGTTTGAGTTGTTACTTCTCTTCAATATGCTACGGGAGAAAGAAGATGGTGGGGTGGAGGGGTACTGTAGGAAATCTGCTACTAGTATCACGGTAGTACTAGCTACCTACCTAGGTAGGTAGAGAACAGTGGTAGTTCCTTACCTAATGTACATCTTCAACCAGCTCTACAACCCATAATACGTGTAGGTGCGGTATTGTAACCACTTGAGCGATTCATCTGCTGTGGCGTGTGCCTACCGAAGTTCGTGGGTAAGCGATTTAACTGAGTACTACCTGGTAGGTACCGCATGGATGCACATTAAGTGCACCTATTAATAAGTCATTTACATTTGATCATCAGATATCGCGACGAGATATGGCCCCAGTAGCTTAATCCGTAGAATGCATCCATATATATCAGATATACTGTAAATGTTGTCTAGTAGTTACAGAATGCGATTTTCGCCCAAATGCTGAGAACCTGCTCCTAGCCCGTCCTCAGCGGACTCGAAACAAATCGGTTCCTACTTAAGGAGTTATGAATGATTCAAGCTAATTACGCAAGAGACGCATTGTTTCTCTTGAATAGCGATTTGATTTGAAATGAGAACCCAAGCGTCATCACGAGGAACACAGATAGGGCGGAAAAGACAGGGTCCAAGGCGAATTCAGTAACGGGGCTCGGATGAATCTATGAAAACCTATCTTAAGCAGCCAGTGCCCGAGTCATGGTCGGTATGCGCGGAGTGCGGAAGCTGTGACTTTTTCTCGGATATAGAGACGCGGAATTGAGGAAGTCTCTATGTTGGTCTTTGCCGGGTTTTCGCAAATCCGGGGGTTCCAAGCGTGCGCGGACTTAAAATGCCCTCTAAACCCCGATCAGTGGACACTGGGGCAAGAAACTCAGAGCAGACCGCAGAGGTAGGTATGCCGGTGCAGACGCTATGCCGGCTGAAATAGAAATTTGAGCTAATGGCATTAGGCGCTCGCTTGTTGGAGAAACGCATCATTAAATAGTGAAGCCACGAGGGGAATCTTGACGAAGTGTTCGGCGCTGTAACATTGTGTATTAAAAGGTTATAAAACGGCAGATGCCCTCTTCGCCACTCAGTTGCAATCTCGTAAATTAGACTACAACCTCTGTCGGTCCACCCGTTCTCTATTCAGACACACATCTTTTCTACCCAAGTTTACACGAACAGCCCGAGATCATATCGGTAACATCGACATTGCCATGGTTCAACTTATGGGCAAAGAAGTCGGGTCTACGGGCTTTGGACTCATGGGATTTACTTGGCGACCTCAACCATGCCCACAAGAGCAGGCATTCGAGGCCATGCGAGAGGCGCTAAAGCACGGCGCGGTCTTCTGGAACGGCGGCGAATTCTACGGCACTCCTGAATACAACAGCCTAACTCTCCTAGAGCGATACTTCGAGAAGTATCCTGAAGATGCAGACAAAGTCATCTTGAGTATCAAGGGAGGAGTAAATCTCGAAACGTATCTTCCTGACGGCTCGCCGGAGGGGACGCGGAGATCGGTCGGTAACTGTCTCCGCCAGTTAACTCGCAAGAAACTTGACATGTTCGAGTTCGCTCGCCGGGATCAGAATGTAGATATGAAGGAGACATTCAACATCATCCAAAGAGAGTACATTGACACTGGCAAAGTCGGTGGCATCTCGCTCTCCGAGGTCCGAGCGGAAACAATCCACGAAGCTGTGAAACACGCTAAAATCGTGGCTTGTGAAGTCGAGCTTTCACTGTGAGTCCTGTGCCCTAGCTATCAACCGGGCGTGTTACACGATACTAACTATATCTTGTAAATTCGCTACCGATGTGCTCGACAACGGTGTGGCCGCGGCGTGTTGGCAATACGGCATTCCGCTTGTTGCGTATTCTCCGCTATGCAGAGGGTTTCTCACCGGTGAGATCAAGAGCTTTGACGATATCCCCAAGGATAGCTTTTTAAGGAATTTGCCACGTTTTCAGCCTGGTGGGAACTTCGAAAACAACATAAAGTTGGTCCGCCAAGTTGAAGAACTGGCAAAGCAAAAGGGCTGCACCCCTGCTCAGCTAGCCGTGAGCTGGGTGAGGGCACTGAACGGGCGCCCGGGGATGCCCGCCATCATCCCTATCCCTGGTGCCACTCGTGCTGAACGCATAAGGGAGAATATACAGGAGGTGAAGCTGACGGACGAAGAGATGAATTCGGTCGACCAGATCCTGAACTTGTTCAAGCCAGCAGGAAATCGGTATCCTGACTTCGTTCCCATGGAGACATAGAGACGACATGTACAATACCCTAAATAGTTTATTAGCAGAATGAAATACGAGTCAAAGTTGAGAAAAAGTTCTAGTTTGTGTAGCTTCAAGTCAGGCAAGAAAAATTTCCACATTATTAGAGCCGAGGCTCATTTGAGCATTGCAGAATTCTTGAAATGTTCATCATATAACTGCTACAACGAGAAGATGGCTTTAGGGAATAAAAACTTACATTGGATTACGCTATAGTAGGATGTGAAGTTGTTAGGCTACTATACTAGGCAGTTAGTTGAGAATCGAGGTGATTCGTTGAAAGACGACCAAAGATTTCCTTCCTCATGTATTGATCAAAACCGTCGAACATTTTGATCGTTGTCAGGGACAAGACCTGTGATATCAGTATTGCGAGGTTGCCACCATACTGTGCCTGCTTTAGAGTGTAAGGTACTAAGCATGCGCTGGGACAACCATCACAAAATGAAAATAGAAATTGAGGGAGAAGAAAACAAATGCAAGTAATTTCATGTTTCGACAAGGCGCCACTATTGATTTGTGATCGTGGGGCTATGGATTGACCAATCATTTACGCGCTGGTCTCATTGAGATGATAGCCCGGATCGGGTCTTAATCTATTGCACGAAGTACATTTACAATCCAAGCAAAAGCGTACCTAAAGTCTTACATGGGGCATTTGTAGGCTACCTACCTTATAAAGAAGTTTATGCAATCACTGATCTAGTATCTAATCGAGGTATAAATTATTAGGACACTCGAATCAAAGCGTTTTTGCTAGGATGCTGGAGGTGAGTATCCTGTAGGTGTCTACCTACTGTATGTACCTACCTAGTAGACTGGGTAATTGAAAGCACAAAGGGGAGAACGGTTAGGTCCACCTTGCACTTACCTAGGGAAACGAACTTAAATGAGTGAACAAGGACAAGGCCCCTCTGCCCAACTTGGAGCGGCTGGCAAGGCATTTAGCTCCGTACCACCTACCTACATATGTACTTCTTCTCTCTACCTACCTATGTAGTGGGCATATTGGAACCGGTTCTGGTTTCGTAGGCCCACCCGAGACCGTTTTCTAAGTTCCTAATGCGGCCGCTCTCAAGCCCTCCCGCCGAAGCATACAGATAGTTCTTATTTGCCGATTTTTTTTTTGATTAGCAAGTGTAGGGATCCGGAAATGCCTGCTATGCATCCCACCGCATCCCTACTAGTAAGTGTCCGGTCTAGGTACCCAGATATTTGGTGACCGGTTCATCCTTACTTACAGTAGTAGCCGTGTCCCTAGTGTAGGTAGATCACCATCCTGGAAACTCCTGACTTGCTATGCTGGCGCGGTTCGTTGCTCGTCTAACCAGCTCCCTGAAGCCATGCGAGCCGACGATAATCCAAGGCTACACGCGACCGTTACCCCGACAGAGGCGACCACAGAAGCATAGTCAGCGATTCGATTCGATCGGGAACGATTTGAGCGGAAGCCAGTCCATCTAAGAAGGTAGCCAACTACGGCCTGCCGCGTCGTCACCGCCTGCGCGACCATGTGGTTGAAGCACTAGGCGCACCTTACATCCTTAATAGCCTCCCAGTCAGCATTTTCAAGCCACGCTGCACTTCGCCAGTAACCGTCGTGACCATCCTTCTTGGTCCTTACCTGCCACTCGCTTATTCCTATTTTGCCCCTCTCCGAGACTCGGTCGCCCCTACGCATCGCGATCACACATAACCAAGTGCGACAGCTACGAGCGAGCACACCCTTCGCCGCATCCCTATAGCTAGACGACAGAAGAAGCTTGGTGGTAATCTTGCTCTGGGCTCCCCAGGGCCTCGATATGGTCTGCGACACAATTTCTAGATGCGTTGTTGTCGACAAATAAGCAAGCTCGCCAATTAGATATAACTGCGAGCCTAGAGTCCGAGCTAGATACTGTTCTCAGCCTGTTCGTCGCGCCCACGATCTTCCCGTCTGGTGTCTCGGTGGCGCGGGTGTATTACGAACTCGGCGTTAGGTCCGCCTTGAGCGGCATGGTTCTTGGATTGATACTCGCTTTGCGCAACTACCACGAGAATGAATAACGACCCTAATAGCACGGTCGCGATGCAACCATCTTCAGACACAGCTGAGCGGCGGCGGGCGGACTCGGGTGCTACGTCCTCTTCGGCATTGCCTGCCTCACCTACGCTAACAAATCCCGACATGATATTACCCGATTTCCCCGACTATGGCGATAATACTTTGTCCCTGGATGATTTACAGTCTCCGCTGACGGCGTGGAAGAGCGCGCAAGCCGGTGATTTGGGATTCAACCTCTCTACCGAGGCCTTTATCGCAGGACCAGTCACGCCTACGACGCCGATTATATATGGAAATGGGACCATGCTTTCTGATATCGGAGAGGTCACTGAAGTTGAAAGCACGTGCGGTCCCTCTCGGTCCCGTTCTGGTTCTACGCGGAGCGAACTTGCAGCGATAGTGACGAGCACTGCCCTGCCTTATGAAGCGATCAAACAAAGGATCAAACAATCCAGAATGGCTCACCAGCGGCACATGTCAGCCGACTCTAACAGCACTGTCACTGCTCAGGACCAAACCGGCCTTTTTGCCGACTTTGACGATGCCGTTAGCGTAGACGACAGCAACTTCCAAGGAGACGACGAAGACAGTGTCGCTGATTCTTATATTGATGACGCTTCAGTCCAGGAAACCATTTCACCCGCCATGGAATCTTTTGACCCCGATGATGCAAGATATTCTACTACTTTGAGCCAGCGGGCCGAGCAAATTTTGGCAAATGCCAAACGGCGCTTAACGGTGAGTGCTCAAGTGTTAACTATGATTCGGATCGCTTGCTAATTTTTATAAGACGATGGAAGGTAATCTTAATCGGGCCCGGTCATCACTTTATTCTCCGTCATGGTCCTCGATGGGTTCTCATTCAACGCCATCGCCTCCTGTTGGAAGACCTGCAACCGTCACTAGTCTGGGCAATGGTGGCCAGAGGAAGATATCTCATGGCCACAACAGAATATCCAGTGAGAGCAATATTCTAGGCGAAAATAGGCCGGCTGTACCTACACATAGATCTTTGAGCGCTCTTGGTACGGCTGGGGGGTATCGCCGTCCTTTGCAAGGCTTACGCAGTACCGATTACGCCCGGAATAATGCCAACGGTACTTCATCGAATGAAATATCTAATGGAAATCCAGCTTCGAAAAGCAAACTATCCTCGCATGTACAAGACCAGCCTCTCCAGCCGCTTCGCGAAACGAGTATCTATGAAGAAAAAGGCGTACCTGACAAGGATAATGAAAATGCGAAGCCAGATGCCTATTTGAGTCCCATAGATCCGATTTCTGACAAGGGCTTGAAGCGTTCAGTTTCTTCGCTGCAGATGCGCGATCTGAAAGATCAAGTTAATGACCTAAAGGGAAGGCTTTCTACTTTGAGAGATCAAGCACGTGCAGACAGTTTGAAACGCCGGAGTTTGCAGAGCTTGCGCACTCCTAGCCCCTTCACACATGCTCGTATTGATCAATGGTACGCTGATCCAAACAGCGACAAAGAAGGAGTAAATCCACAGAATGACTCGGCTGCTCAGATAACAACCGAAAGCAGCTCCGGCCTCCGCGATCGAAATAGTAGCCTAGTAGATGCACAAGCTCCCCCCAATAGTTACGAGGAGCCGCAACCGATTCGGCCAGCATTCGCTGAAGAGTCTGCTGCCCCCGTGACGCCAGACACAACTGATTCACGGCTAGCCTCATTGAACTCATTTAATGCCGCCGAAATAAGCACCGCAGAACCCAATGGCATTTCTGTGAATGAGCTGGTCAACGCTGAGGGCGCAAGAACATACGACAGGTATCTATACGCTGAGGTGGATGAATTCGATGAATCTGCAAGCGAAAGTGGTGCATCCTCGTATCACGATTCGGTCCAAGCTCAGATCTCTCACGAAGATCGTGAGGATGCTTTTGACTATGAGCATTTCTTTTTGCATAGCGCCATGGGTAGTATGAGCCGCAAGCGTTTGCGTCGAAAAGAGAGTAACGATAGCTTCAGTTCTGACGACTCCGTGGAGACAACGAGGGGACCAATTGTGCCTCAGTCGACGAACGTCGCGGCTATTAAGACCGGTCACCGTTCCCGGAGGGGGAGTGCAGGGTCCACCTCCACGATGGATTCTTTTGCGACGGCAACAGAGGGCCGACATACTAGAGTCGGCATTATTACGCCTCAAGAGTATGATGAGGAGTATAATGAGGAGTACGACGACGAGTACCCTGAGCATATAATTACTCTCCCAGTACGTGCCCGGACGCATACGCCGGACACTGCAAGACGGATGGCATTTAGCCCGGAAGCTGGTAACTCTAGATCTGACCCAAGACACTCACAATCCTCTCTTCATCGGCGTCCTCAGAGCAGTGCGGCGGCATTCCAGCATCGGTCTTCGGCTTCGACCGTATCAAATGGTACGAATAGAAGTTTTCCACTCATTAACAGGCCGAAAGACCATAGAGGCGTGTTGACGCATGGCGACTCGCCTGACCAAGGACTTAAGCGGATCTCTGAGACAATCTTGCACGAAACTGTCAGCATATGCGAGAAAGGAAGCGCGCATGGTGGTGAAAAGGCTGCCCCTATGCAGATGCTTGATAAAGATGACCAGATCCTTGTTGAGCGACTGGTGACAAGCCTTGGCCGATGTGTCCTAGGATTGTCAGAAGTGGGACATGCCAGCACTGAGGGCAGAGAATACCGAAGGAGAATAGAGGCCGCCTGCACCGTCTTGGAACAGTTTGAATAATGCACGATGCCTTGGTATCATGTCAGGATGATAGTCCTGGAAAATTCTCGCGACCGAACTGTTTGGCCTAACACATTTTGTGACATTGCATTACCGCTTTTTGGACCCTGTTCCTCCTTTGTTTTCTTCATTTTCCTTCTTCTTGGTTTTATACCTAATCATATTATCTGCCTAATGACGACTATGAAAGATGTTCGGGTGAAGATGACATTATGGCAATTCTCTATCGAAAGGCGCTTCGGCAAAAATATCAGAATACTTATTATCGGTACAGTTTGTGTTCTGAAGATAGATACCCTACAATCAGGCCAGGATGGCCTGGATATTTTGTGTTTACATAGAGAGGCCTTATTCCAAGAAAATAAATACGAGATTAATACTGAGAAATCCATCTGACGATCAAACCCCTGCAATTTCACACGTGGTCTAGGAAGTGGGCTGTGTTCAGTACGTTGAATTCATGGGCTTTGATTTGCCTTTAAGATGGGATGCCATGAACCGTGTGGCGTATCGTGTGGCGTTTAGTACCGGATACGGCTAGCTTTGTGGGTAGATGGGATAGGTATCAATAGGTACGCTGGCGAGGCTATGTGAGAAATAGTTGGCACTACCCCCTGCAAAGGTGGCTATATTAGGTGGTGGAGAGGGAAAGGGGGGTAGTGCAACTATTTCTCACATAGCCTCGGCTGGGTCTATGTCATTTGGATACGTACCTACTGTAACTAGACGTACTGCATGACGCCTTCCTACCTAACCATAACAGGAAATACTAGGATAGTGGGTGCCACATGTAAGTCATCAATCAGTCAACCACTGTGTCGGGAAGTAGGTATCATCCGTGTGAGCAATCAACTCCACGATCGCTCTCATCTTTTCTCTTACCCGCTTCAGGCAGGCTCTTTTCCATTCTCGAGGTTTTGAGAAGGTATGCACTGCGCTCACATGGAAATGGCTATTCGGGTGCCCATTTCTGGTCGTTGCATTCTCTTGTTGATCGAACGCTGCCGCCCTTGAAGGTTGGCCGTTCGAATCAGATAGCTAAACGATACTTGGAGGCCGGGCTCACGACCGCCACCTACCCTCGATACGTCGTTGTTGGCAGCCCTAAATCAACATGGAGGGAACTTTCTTTACTTATAACTACATTCCAGCTGGCTGTGTAGTCATTGACCTCGACCAGCACCCACTGCTACCAAGAATCCTCGAGTTTGTTGGAGACCGTCAATGGCGATTTTTCACCCGGAAGTCTGATAATTTGGCGGAGCCCCTAAAGCTGCCGACGGAACTTCAGGATATCCTTCTCAAAACTCCCAACCTGGTGCCATTCACAACGCTATGGACACAGGGATGGATTCAACTAGCCTACGCCACACAACCAGCATCCTCCAGCTTACGAAGTCACGGGCGGGTTCGCGTGTATGTGCTCCCTCAAGATGTCAACAGGGGTATACACATTCCACTGAGCGAGTTAACCAGATCGATGCCCGCTCTCCTTCGCCATCTGGATTATTCTCGGGGATGCTGGCAGGGTGAAGATGTCTTCTCGTCTCTAAGCCTACCAATTCACGCCGGACCTGCTATGTCTGGCAACTCTGATGACTCACTTCTTACTTTATTCAACAACATCCCTTCCCCTGATCCTCACCCCGACAAGGCTTCAAATACCGACCTGCGGTGGGCGATGCAGTGCCTCCTAGAGAGCCAGATACCCGGCTTACTTACAACTCTCTACCCGTACCAGGGTCGATCAGCCGCTCTTAGTACGTAATTCTTCAAGAATCCCATCTTCTAGTCTCAGTTGATCCAGCATTCTCGATGCTATCTGTCGAGCTGTACTCATACTGAACATTGGAAAAATCCTGCGGTATTATGCTTGTGTTGGCGACGACTAATTTATTATCGAAGTGCTTCAACGCGAAACAGAGCCGGGTAGGGTAGTAGACCCTCGACTTCGTCCTGCCCTCGACCAATCAGGACGACCCTGGTATTACGATGAGGTATCTGGCCTTGTCTTGAAGGAGCCAAGGTTTTATGACGGAGCCCGTGGCGGGATTTTAGCTGAGGAGATGGGCACTGGCAAAACGCTGATATGTCTTGCTCTAATTTTGAGTACTAAGTCTGAGCCGTCTAAGCCTCCAGACCCATTCGTGGCTGAGACTCCCCCTCGTCTACGTATTGCAAGCCTGATGGACATGGCAGCGGCAACAGCAAGGTGTGTAACGAATCCCGTGGTACTAGCTATGAGAACTGAGTTTGGTAAAAAGTTTCATTGTCTGCCATAGCTAACTTCTGCCACAGTATGTAAACTCATGATCTAATTTCCTGAAAATATGTAATACGAAACCAGACTAACAGTTGTGTTTATTAGACAAACACTCAGTACCAGTATGTATTACTCCATATCTCTTTTCTCAGCATTACTCTACTTTCTTTATATCTCTATACATTATCTATACACTGTCACGTAAATATAGCTTCTGCGAAGCTTCACCTTTCTCTTCTATAATTAGGAATATTTAACACTTCTACTGTAGTGGAAACCGTACTTTGAGGCATACGCTGCGCAACTTGGCTACGAATACCGGAACTGTATAGGAGCATTAACCAGGCCCGAGAATCGGGCTTTGTACAGAGTCAGGAATACTATGGTTGAGCCAAGACGGAGCAATCGACTTGCACCTCGTGAAATTCCCTCCAAGGAAGTATTTTTAAGCCACGTAACTCTCGTTATTGTCCCCACCAATCTCGTCAAGCAGTGGCAGAACGAAATCAATAAACATACAACGGGCTTGAATGTTCTGGTAGTTGTTAACCAAGATCCCATCCCCCCGGTTAGCGAATTGTTGTCCTACGACATCATCCTCTTTTCCGAGGCTCGCTTCGAACTTATCCAAAAGGAGCGATCAGTCGGCGAGGGCCCGCTGCTCGATATATACTGCCCGCTTGAAGATATCCGTTTCAAGCGGTGTATAATTGACGAAGGACATAAACTTGGGAATGGAAGTCGGTCTTGGAGAAATGACGTGATGAGAGTCATCGAAAGGCTTGAGATATCTTCTCGTTGGGTAGTAACCGGAACGCCATCTCGTGGTTTATATGGTTTGCAGCCTCATAATAGTACGGAGACATATAAGTCGGACGAGGCCAAGGAGTCATCAATTTCTCCCAACGCGGTCGCACAGAAACAGGAGCGAGAAGATCTTCAGCGAATTGGTAATCTTACGGCGAAGTATCTTAAGGTTCGGCCCTGGGCCAATGGCAAGAATGAAGCAGGGGATAGTGCTGCCGACTGGGGCGTATATGTTAAAGGGCATGACCGAAAAGACTGCCTGGTCAATACACTCAATTCGTTAGTGGTCCGCCATCGCGTCAGTGATGTGAGCGTGCATCTACCCCCGGTTGACGAGAAAGTTGTTGTGCTGGATGGATCCTTCCAAGACCAACTGTCCTTGAACCTTTTTTCAATGATGATTATCTTCAACTCGGTCCAGTCTCAAAGAACCGATCAGGACTACTTTTTCCATGAGCGCCAAAGGAAGAGCCTAGCCCAGCTCGTGAAGAACTTGAGCCAAGCAAGTTTCTTTGGTGGTGTCTTCTTTTCCGTGGACGACATCACCAAATCTGTGAAGACTGCTGAAGAATTTTTAGAGAAAAAGGCAATTCCTATCAGTGCAGAGGACGAAGGCCTTCTCCGCCAAGCTATCGAATTTGGCAAGAAAGCAGCTCTAAATCGTCTCAAAGATGTTAGCAATCGTTTTCATTCTATGCCTATTTATGTGCAGGACTTCCCGGGTGGCAGGGGGAAGTCCTGGTCTCTGGATGATGAAGAAACCGAGGAAGGACTCGTGGTAAGTATCTCCCATTCCACCTTTCTGGTTATTTACGCCCCATCCAACTAGCATAAACACTCTCATTAGTCTTAATTTGGGCCTTACGAACTCTTCATCCTCCTGGATTCCTCATAAGTAATTGTCAACATATCATGACTGACCCGATGTGTTGTAGTGTACCGACGCAGGGTTGATACTTTCACTTCAGAATTTCCTAAATCCTTGTATTGACGCCCCGGCTTCCCTACAACTCATGATAAATAGTGGTAGCTTAGACCAACAGGGGATGGCTGTGCGGTCACAAGCGCTCGCAGCAGCCTCTGATGCTGGTGAGATTGTAACAAACCGGACTATGCAACCGGCCGCACTAGCTGGCAATACACCACTTGGTGGCGATTACCACACGGCACCGAAATCGAAGGAGATTAGTGAAACGACTACCGATAGCATCGAAAATAATCCCCAGGCAAACGCTAATTTGCTAAGTAACATTGAAGTTGCTAAACCCCTTGCTAAAACACGAATCATTTCCACCGTATCGGCAAAACTGTCATATCTCATTGATGCAATTATCAAGTACCAGGGCCATGAACAAATCCTCATTTTCTACGACAATGACAATGTCGCATTTTACCTTGCCAGTGTCCTCGAAATTGTAGGTCATTCCCCCACTCATCGTGTGCTTGAGCCTGACAATCTGCGTTCTAGCTCCAAATTCAGCATCTAATATATTCAAGAGTCGGTCTCAGTGCGGAAAGACGGGCCCAATATGTCGCCACTTTTACAAATAGCCCTAAGTTCCGTGTATTATTGATGGATATTAGCCAAGCTGCATTCGGTCTTGACATGCGAAGTGCTTCACGGATATACTTTATCTCGCCGGTGCTAAACCCACAAGTTGTAGCACAAGCGATTGGAAGAGCTCGCCGAATCAGCCAGCAAAAGCCTGTTTCAGTTGAAACATTAGTTTTACGAAACAGCATCGAAGAAATCATGATAGATCGGCGAGAGCATATGACGCAGGCGGAGCACAGTAGGATAAAAACCGTCCTGGATGATAGGAAGATCAAGGAATGGATCCGGAATCCTAGGATCTATCCCATACCTGACCTGGAGAATGGCTTAGAACAAACAACCTTGCTGTCGTCACCACAGTATGTGTTCGGTAGAGGGTTTGGACGAGTTTCGCTCGACCCAGATGAAGGATTGATCACAGTTAGTCCAGTGACCAGAACTGCCACTACTACGAACCACACGGGCCCTCCCGACGAGGCTGCTATTCCGTTTCAACTCAATAGAGGAATCAAGCGAGCGCTAAGCCCCCATCGGATGGAAGGTACGGATACGCAAACTACCAAGGCAGTGGCAGTTCCTGAGCGTCCCATCAAATACCGAGCACGGGTTGCTTGGGTTGACCAGGAGGTATAACTATTGCATAACTATTGAAACGAAGTGTTAGTGACACTTGCTTGGTTACCTGTCGGATGAACGGGGCGTTAACGGTGTCATTGTGCGTTGCCTGCGTTTGAGGAGCTTTAAGCCTCAGATATGTACTCGCTAGGTTGATCTCTTTTTCCATTGGCATAATGTAAAATATCCAACCTCAAATCATTCGCCGCAGGAGTTGCGCTTGTGATATAATGCAGTAAGTAGTTCAAGTGTGACATCCCGCCACCTCTCCTGTAAGGATATCTGAGTTCCGCATTAGCCGTACCCCTCGGGATGCGGGGTGCTAGTATTCGAATTTAGTTTATTTCTATTTGTTTTTCCTAACAAGGAAGGTTCCATTGCTTTAATATTCCACTACCTCTTACTTAACAGAGTGTTTCACCTCGCTCAATCTAGACTCATCGAGTGTGGGACATGTGCCCCATCTCTGGTTCCTGGGAGGTCGTTCCAAGGCAGGTGTCACGTTCCCTGGCATACTCGTAGCTACAGGAGTTACATGTGTCATTAGCCAAGTTGACAGGTAAAACTATAATACACGTCCGAGGGACGTTTCGAAAATCTATCGAACGCATTGGCTGATAGGCACTTATTACACCTCTGGAACCTTTAAACAAGCAGGAGCCTAAATTTTTCTGGAGGGCCCGAGGTCCGTGGACACCACCCTCGTTGGTGTTTTCCATCAGATGAGAGATAGGTAGTATCCCGGGACTCTCGTCTATTTAACCCAGGATGTCTTGTGACTTGTCGCATGGTAACCTTTTGCCTCTGCGTGCTCGCTTTTGACGATGGCCTCGAAGACTTCATTGGAGTTTGGAAATGAAGAGGGTATGTATGTAGGTATTATAATTATTCTTACATCGACATGACTTCACGTCCCCTTTGGTCATCATGTTGCGCGTCAGTCGAACGTCTTACGCTAGAAGCATTATAGGTAGGATGCGTTAGTACAATCGCAGTTCTTAAGCTATTCCTCAGCCCGGAGATCCGCTGGATGCTTATTGCTGAGATGTATTCTCAGCGTCTCACCTCAGCTATGGGAGACACGGATAGGTGAGACTACTGCTGTGCACATGCTCTGCGCCGCCGAATGAAGATTTGTTGAAGATATAATCGCTTTACCTTGCCTGAAAATGATGGCGGAGGTGTGAGTGCTATGCAAACCTAGGTTCAGCTATGGGTATGGGCGGTCTACGGGAAATCGACTTGGCAAAGTCCGACACCCACTACTTCATTGGCCATGCTCGTCAACACGCCATCATCGCCATGACACTAACAAGAGCAGCGGCGGTAGCTCGGCTCCGCCACACATTGCATTACGAAAAAAACAAAAGCTGGCATCGGTATTCAATCCTCGGGCATGGAATTTACGGGGAACACGCAGCAGACAAACCAGCAATCCCCGTCAATGCGTTGTCTTTCCAGGTTTACCTGTTTGTTAACAAGCCCAAGTAGTTATAGTAGTGTGCGGAGTTCCTCGCGAGGAGAATGGAGTAGGTACACATAATACATGATGGTTGGTGGCTAGTGATGAACTGCCTAAACCTATATAAGTACCGGAAGGTGTGAAAAGCATTGCCTAGGTACTGGGGGAAACCAACGGATACGGCAGAGATGGTGTTCTGTCCTGGCTGAGACATACCGTACTATAATTAGGATCTAGGTCTGGCCTCGCGGCTACAAGTAATCTGCTGACGGCTGGTTTCACGCCACCCGCAAACTATGACGATATATGGACGAGGGGATCACGCTGGCCGTTCGCGTCCTGAATGAGGTGTCTGACTCGGGTCTACCCATTCATTAAACCTAGGTGCCTGAATCACTGAACACCAAAGAAAAAAAAAACGCAATCTGTGCCCATCGAAGAACTGTCACCGGTCGATCTGGATCTACTTGCACATTTGCGACCCGGCGATCATCGAGGTGCAATCTGCTCCACAATCAAGAGAGATCTGAGTCAACAATTCAGACGAGGCGGTAGTTAGCCAGACTGAAGTGCCTAATCGATTGGGGAGCGGTGACTTCTCTGCATTCCTATTATTGAATGCTGAAGCGACCCATCCCACCTATATGCGCTCACTCCAATAACATCCGGGTTCGAATCTCGACTTGAGTAGGTGAGGAAGAACGATGACCGAGATTATCAGACGTGAACACGAATCGCACCCTCGACACCCTCTTCTTTCTTATAACCATCACCATCATCATCATCATCATCATCAACGGCAACAACAGGGACAGAGAATGGCATTTTCATCTCAACCAGAGCCGTCAGGACGGCCGGTGTATGATCGTCTCTTTCGCTCCCGGCCGGATGCGCGGAGGATCAAAAAGAGATGTTCGCTGCCGGTACCCGCATTTGCAGCTCCAGCACCAGAAGTGGTAGCGACAGCATCAGCGCGAGATCCAGGTCCAGGACCAGCGCCGGTGCCGGTGCCAATATCGGATTCAGCCCATCAGCAAGCTAGCTCCCAGGCGATAGCGGCTAGGCGACACGACGAAGAGCGAGAGCAGCTCGCGACACGCCACACCATTCAGGTACAAGCCATCAGCCCCGGCTCTAGCTCGTTGTAAGTGGTACCATCTCTCTTTCTCTAGTCTTGGTGTATTGGTATTGGTCCAATCTTTTCCCAACTCTAGTGTCCTTCCAAGATTCCTCTTGGGTTCATCTCCACACGAGGGGACATCGAGCACTTTGTCGCATTTCCTAAATCAACGGCGGCAAGCGAGTGCGAACCCCGGTCTTCTCCCACCATCTGAGTCGAGTCCCCAGAGCGCCGAAACAGGTTGGTTCCCAGAAAGGGACACGAGAGTTCGAGCGTAACACTTCCCAGCTCCTCTTGCTTGCCATTTATGGACACATCGGTTCTACAGTGTCCCCTTTCCTCCTTTTGCACCCCCTGGCACATTACCTAGTATGGACTCCCAAGGTATTGTATTTCTCACATGCAGGATATCTATCGTATAATACAGCCCGTAGTAGTACTGTTACGGGACGCTTGCACCCTGTCTGGCCCAGCTTCATTGTCACTCTACATCACTCCCCCCAGAGTTGCCCGGAGGCCCCTGTAAATGGGCACTAAGCACAGCGCTAGTCTTGTCTGCCCAGGGGTTTAATCGGGGGTTTAATTTCCACATTGCAGCGCTACGCGAGCAGCCTCGCGCTAGGAGCCGCTAAGCGGGTGCGCTCCTCTTGGATTACCACGAACCAAAATGGCATCAGCCTTTGTGGGTGATTATTAGGTGGGAGAGATTCAATGTTCTCGCTATTTGCCTCTTTCTCTCTCTCTTTTTTTTCGTTGTCCATCTTCGCATAGGTAGTGAAAGTAGATGCAACGGGTGTTTTTTTCTTCTTCTTCTTCTTCTTCTTCTTCTCTTCCTTCTCTTCGTCAAGATTGGAATTATTTCTTGCTAGCTTTTACTACCTTAGGTAAGTAAGTACTGTGCTCTGTCTTTGTTTGGCGCGCGACAAGATCCTTGCGTGGAAAAAGCGTCTTACAAGTCGAAGACATTGTTGGAGTTGGGGTCCAAGTGGCATCGTCCCATCGTTCCATTACGGCCATCTCGCACGTTCTTTTTATCTACACGGTACTTGCACTTGCCACCTTCTACCTACCCTTTTTTATACCTAGAACGGGTCCCTTTGGGTTCTTGTGAAGACCTCGGAGACCGGATGTTACCCTGAGTGGCGTGGGAAAGACGACTGTACATATTTACACGCCGCATCAAGCACTCACCGGTTTTTCGCTTCTCCATACTGCACTAAACCTTGTGCTGATCCTCACTTTCGACTGTTCGGTTGTTCTAGTCAATTGTCCTGCTAACCTCCTTTTTTTCATTCGCGCCTTTCAGATTCGCACAACACAAGAGGTCCTTCTCTGCGAATGCTGTAGTCTATCGACCCAGATACGAAGACAACCTGTTGAAGCCTTCGCCATTGCGTGGTCCTGTTGCTAGCCACACAAGATTCCCTTCATATGGCCCTGCAAACCCTCGACATCACTCCGACTTTGACGTAATAGGGCATAGCCGTCCGGCGCCCGACCTTCTGAAGGCATGGACCATTCAGCTCGCGAAGCCAACGGCCCGATACCCCAACATGGCCAGCGGCCGAGAATGCCGCCAGCCATGATGGCCAACTATGCGCAAATTGACCCTCAGTCCACCATATACCAGCGACGACCCCCGAGCAGCTCGAGCATGGCAAGCTCCGTCGGGTCCAATAGCACTTTTGACGCGATCCTGGCATCCCCTGCTAGTAGCAGGACAAGCTTCGAATCATGGCAGTCGATGTCCCGGAGACCCGAGCATGGATGGCAACGACCTTCGCCGATAAAGCAACATAGACGGAGGAGAGCCGAGGGCGAGCTTTTCGCTGCCCTTCCGGATGAAGTCTTGAGTCTCATACTGCAGAGGCTGAAAGAGTCGCATCTGAAACCTGGTGGTTCCAGCTGCGCAACTTGTATGATGAGAGATCTTTGTTCCGTTGCTGTGTCGGCCAAGAGACTATTGAAGGCTTCGCGGTTAGCACTGTAGGTTATTTAGGGTTCTAAGCAGGGTCCAAGGCTAATTCTGCGGCTCTTCTAGGTATGAAGACATACAAATCGTCGGGGCAGACTCGCAAACACAGAAGAAACGTCTGAAGATGAATTTCGGTTCTCGTCTAACCCTTTTGCGACGCACGTTGAGGGCTAACCCTGGGGTCGCTGTTCTGGTGCGTAGTTTAAAGGCACCCGCAGTTCCGCAAGGAATACCGGTCGAATTATATCAAAATCTCATCGCCTCCGTTATTATGGCTTGCCCGAATTTCGAAAAATTAGTTGGTCCGCATCAGAATTACGACTTTACCTTTAGCCGTCTATTCCACGCGTTATCAACGCGAGAGCAGCTGACAGATATTCACTGGACGTTGGAGGCATCGAGAACCCAGAGGAAACGTCGCATGTCCAATGCCGCACCCATGTTAAATGCGGGGAATCCAAACTTTCAGGAGGCCCCGGGTGATTTGCAACCAGAGCAGAGTGAAGAGTTTCGTGAGCTTCATATGAACTGGGCGAATCTCACAAGGCTTTCGATCCACTGCCTACCGGGTGCAACACTAACCCCAGTGTCATTGCTTCCCGATATCCTAGCGGACCTACCGTCTCTGAAGCACTTGCACTTATCTCATCTCCCTTTTACGGCATTTAACGATGCGAATCTGTTATCGCTGCCTTCGCTGCAAACGCTCACTTTGTCGCATCTTCCGGGCGTGTCCAGCATAGGGCTTTCCCAATTCGCAAGGCGCCCATCGAGCCGCTCGATCCGCAAGCTTACCCTGCATCACCTAGACATAGAATTCCTGCCCACCATCGCCCAGATCCTCTCAAATCTGAGCTCTTTAGAATCGTTCGCGCTTGTGCAAGCGCAGACGCCCATCCTCGCTGAAGGCGAAATGATCTGGCTCTTTCCATATCTCGCATCCACTACGATCAAAAAGCTGCACTGGGATATCCCAAGTTTCGCGTCTACCGCTAACATCGCGGACTCGATCCTTGCGAAGAGCATCTCTGCGAACGGCTTTCCGGCCTTACGGACACTGCGAACACCTGCCGATCCCGAAGGCCTGTTTCAGTCTCTCTGCAAACCTGTGGAGAGGATAGACGCGGCCAGTGACAGGTACCGTGGACTCATTGCTAAAGCCGGCTCACGTCCCAAAAGCCCGCCGGACACGCCGACGACGCCGAGAACACCCCTGACACCCGGTAGTACCAACTCGAAATCGCCATTTGGGCTCAACTTCCCTATGGACGACCAATTGTTCCCTTCCAAGGTCTCGAGCAATCTTGCGCAGTCCCGGCTCGATGCCCAACGCCGCTTGGAGGCGGCACACAATGAACCCCGCTTTACTTTCAATCTCGTGGATGAGGACGGAAAACTCCTCGAAACGACGAAGCTGGCTGGTTTCATGGGCGAAATTGGCTCACCCATCGTGTACTGTCTGATGCCTGACCCCGGTGCGGTAGACGAGAATGGTGGCCTCTTAGAAATGTCGGACTTTTTGGGTGACGGTGGCGAGAACCTGAAAGATGGTAGTCGCGAGGGGTGCACTGGCCGCTGGAACACATACAGCGGGGTCGTGGTCGATAAGAAGGACCGCGAACGCTGGTGGCATACTGAGCGCGGACGATGGGGATCTGTCGAGCTGTGAAGAAGATAACGTATATAAACACGAAGCATGATAGAGTTGGAGTGGTAATTAATAACTGTCTTATTGCGGCGAGCGGGTATAATGAAGATCCGGCGTCGGGGAGTTCGAGATGGTGGTCAGACGACATTAGCGGATTTGTATAAGACGCTCAGCTACGACGCATCGGACTCGCATCGGACTCGCATCGGACTCTGACGGCAACGGGAAATGATGATTTAACAAAGGAGGAAAAGAGACATGACGACGTCTTGATACCTAATGTCGTCGGGATATGGATGTATAGCAATTGGATATACCCCAGCGGTTAATACAGGCACTCGGTACTCTGGGGGGTTTCGTATATAATAATAACGCCTATTTCATAATTATGGAGTGGATGCAATCAGTGGACAGAAGCTTACTATTGTTGCCCTAAACATGGAGATCTGTTCAAGAGTGACTTAACCTTACTTTATATACCTAGGTACCTACGAATAAATGTTCAATGCCTGCGTTTTCGGAGTGGACCTAATAACTTTATTGGCACCGCCGAGTTCATCGCAGATGTCGGGCATGAGAAGCGAATTTCGGGTATTAGCGGGTCTAAGATGGAAAAAGGCTCGGCGTTGGTTCCGACGTCATAGTGTATGCCGAGCCGAGACAGGAGCTACCCTATCTTTTTTCTTCTTCAGAACGGCAAACACTTAAATTGGAATATTCCCTCTATCCCCCGCGCCACTCCGACATAACCTCCCATGAGACCCCCATTCTCAGACGTCGCAATCAGGTTAATTACCTACTAGAGACATCGACAACAACGAGAAACAGAAAATAAAATAAACGAGCATGCGGTCCTCTATATTTCCTGCGAGACAGGTTAGGCGCGTCTGCGCCTTCTGCAGACAGCAGCAACAAGGGCAACAGCAGATCGCCACACCGCACAGTTTGCACACCTCATCCACGACACAGCACAGGACAATGCCAGGTTCGCCTATATGCGCCGAACCACATCCAAGAAGCTGCCGACCAAGAAATGCCTCGGTATGTCCGACGCGACCGCAGCGACCTTTTTCCACGGGCACAACTGCTAGCCAGCAACAGTCCGCGCCAGAGCCAAAAGTAAAAGCATACGCAAACACAGACGCGGACACAGACACAAACAAAAAGACGGATAACAAGGCCAAAGTCCCCCAAAACCATTATGAATTCTTCCCCACTACCTTACCCTCCGGCCCGCCGCCCGCGGGCCGTTCGACATCGACGTCCGCGCGCTCCGCCGCGAGTTTCTATCGCTGCAGGCAGGTGCACATCCAGATCTACACCCAGCGCACATGAAAGCGCGCGCGCAAGCGACGTCGGCACGGATCAACGAGGCATACAAGACACTGTCGCACCCTCTTCTCCGAGCGCAATACGTGCTCTCCCTGCGCACGGGGGAGGACGTGGCCGCGGACGAGACGGCCAAGGTCGAAGACCCGGAACTGCTTATGCTGGTGCTCGAGACGCGGGAGTGCATCGAGGAGGCGGAGAGCGAGGGGGATCTGGAGGGCTTGCGGGCGGAGAATGAGGAGCGGATCGAGGACAGCGTGAAGAGGTTGGGGGAGATGTTTGCCGCGGACGACCTCGCGGGAGCGCGGGAGGAGGTTGTGAGGCTGCGGTATTGGATGAATATTCGCGAGAGCGTGGATAATTGGGAAAAGGGGAAGCCGGTTGTACTCGAACATTAGAGGAGGGAGGGTGTTTTTAGATTTTGACACCTCTGCTACTTGCTTGACATACCTACTCAGTCCATCAACAACCTGTGCTCTTTATCTACCTAGAATAGCTTCTTCCCTTTCACCACGCTGCCAGAGAGTTCTACACTAGAACAAAGTTGAGGTCACCAACACCTAAACACACTTCAAGAAGCGCGGAAACAAGGTATATAGTTAACTTTAGCCTATCCCCTAGCTGGCCGGGTTGGGACGGCCTAGCGATAGCATAGCGCCACAGCATCCTTTACTTAGCGGTAATATTGTTACTCTGCATCGTTAGGCGCTGGGGGTTCGATTCCTTCGGTGGCTAGATAGTGTTACTACTTTTCTTTATTCACACAACATCTATCTATCCATCCTATCCCTCGACCCGCCTTTTTCTTCTTAGTGCACGCGTTTTGGTTGACCGGTCGATATCTACTTGATGAATGAACCAGGCTCAGGCTGGATTTCTCTAGGGTATATAAATAAGATCAGTAATTAGATATGATCCGGGAGATTCGATACCAATACGGGGTAATTGATTAGGTAGGTTAGTATTTATTCCCTGTCAACTTCGAGATACATAGGTATTTTGGTTGATATACTAGAGCAACATCCTGGGAAGTCAAAAACGCTGGGATCAAGGGTCTCATCTCACTCTCTCTTCTCTTGATAACCAACTGTCCATATTTGCTAAGGAATCATACTTAGATATTACCTACTAGTACCATACATATCCACTCTAAGCCATCAATAAAGTTTAGCCGCATGTCAAGTAATTGCTTCACCACCCACCACCTCGCAAGAGAAATAGACATAGATGGGCAACTCGTTATTAATTAGCTCCGTGCCCCGTGCGGCGGTTCCAACGTGGGGTAAGGCCAAACCGGGGTCACAAACCGAAGCTGCACCAGCTCTTCTGCCCCGGCTCTTCTGCCCCACCTTCAATCAATTCTCCCCACCTCATCTTCAAGAGCTTCACTATAGGTACAATATCAAGATACAACACTGCCTACTTACCTACCCAGGTCCCTACCTTAAGCTAGGTAAACACTTTAGAACAAACGCTGCTAGCACTCCATGCTCCTCATCTGGTAATCCACGTACACCCTCATTTGATCAGACATCAGCTTAGGGGGTTGTCATTCACGAACTCTCGATCTAGTCTTCACTATCTTCTCATGCTCTGAAGCCGGGCGAATACTAAATAAACATCGACATGGCGAGCCCCAAGATCAACGAGCTCCTTGCCGCAGCCAAGGCAGCCGACGATCAAGCCGCCGCCTACGATTCCCTGCTCGACAACATCCAGTCACACTCGACGCCCGCCACCGTCGAAGCCGACATGAAGGCCATCGCAACGTCCATCTTCACCAACGACCTGCGCGTCGTGGCCCTGCGGAGCGTGCTAGAGCGCTTCATTAACGCCCTCCGCGGCTTCAACAATGCCGACCTGTCCGTGTCCGTCGGGCAGCACACGCTCGACATCATCTCAGCCCAACCATCAGCCACGTTGCTAGACCAGGTGGCCTCGCTGCGGGAACTTATGGCGGACGCACACGAGAGCAACGAGGATTTCCTCGAGGCAGCCAAGACGCTCTCCGAGATCCCCCTCGACGCAGCACAGCGCAAGGTAAGCGACGAGGAGCGCGCAGCCGTGTGGGTGCGCATCGTGCGCAACTATCTCGAGGTCGACGACACGACATCGGCCGAGACGTATCTGAACAAGCTCAAGATCATTATCTACGCGGTCTCTGATCCCACGTTGAACCTGCACTTCCGCCTCTCCCAGGCGCGCATCCAGGACGCCAAGCGCGAGTTCCTGAGCGCATCCTCGGCGTACCACGACATCAGCCTGTCGTCCTCGGTGACAGAGGAGGAGCGCCTGCACACGCTCGCCATGGCCGCGCGATGTGCCATCCTCGCCCCCGCGGGCCCCTTGCGCAGCCGCGCCCTCGCACGCCTGTATAAGGACGAGCGCGCCGTCAACCTCGACGAGTTCGGCATGCTCGAAAAGATGTTCCTCGACCGTCTTCTGGCGCCCGCCGAGGTCGAGAAATTCGCCCAGGGCCTCGCCCCGCACCAGCTCGCCTTAACGTCGGACGGGTCCACGGTGCTTACCAAGGCTGTTGTCGAGCACAACCTCCTCGGCGCCTCGCGGCTGTACAGCAACATTGGCTTCGAGGAGCTCGGGGTCCTCTTGGGTCTCGACGCGAACAGAGCCGAGGACACCACGGCCAAGATGATTGAGCAGGGTCGTCTTGTGGGACGCATCGACCAGATCGAGCGCATCATCTGGTTTGAGCGTGGCGAGGCCTCGGGGGAGAAGGGAAGCGGCCGCGCTGAGGTCACCGTGGGCAAGGAGATGCGGCACTGGGACGCCAATGTGCAAGGGCTCGCCGAGGAGGTCGAGAACGTTACGAACGCTCTCCAGCGGCAATTCCCCGAGTTTGTCGCTGCTACGCTGGCGGCATAGAGTACTCAGACGGATGGGTAACCAGGCGAAAGCCGAGAAGAAGGCTCGAAGGAAGCAATAAGGAACACGACTGGCATAATGATAAAGGGTACACGATAGCGGCGTTACGAACTCGGTATAGTCGGGTGTAGATTTTAGGTTCACGAATTCGTCCGACCAAGTATAGAGGGACAAAAGACTGCACTCCTTTTTTTGGGTTGGTAAAAGGGGGTATCATAGTTTGCACGACTTTGGCGTTCGGGGTCGGATGAATTACAGCATAGCGGAGACAAACCGAATCGTCTGGTATGTCTCTTTTATTATCGATACGTCGCGAGGTAGAATACATTATTAGTACTCGGCGTCCGCGTAAGAAGATGAGAATAAGATTGGGGTAATGAGTGATAGATGGAAAAAAACATAATTGCTCAAGTGTTATATTTTTCCTTTCTATCTGTCCATTCACTGGTTTCTCGTTAGTCGAGATCCTTCTTTCGAACTACGATGTAGCCCTGGCTCAGCAATCGGTGGTCACCCATTTCCTCCTCGAAAATCAGCTCCTCGATCGCCTTGCGCTGTTTCGCGTCTGACACGACGCTGCTAATCTCGTCGCCCTGGGCCTCGGCCAGCCGGAGGATCTGGACCAAGGCGTTGCCGATCATCTCACCCATATGATCGTAGCCTGCTTTTGTGAGGTGGACGCCGTCTGGGTTCCAGTATTTAGCGCGGTCTTCAGGCGGCATGGCGTAGTAGGGGAATTCTTTGCACATATCCCAGTAGAAGCTAGAAAATTCCGTAGGCGTTAGAGGTAGATAATAGAAAAGGAAAGAAAAGAAGAAGAAAAAAAAAGGGGAAGAAGTATTCACGTTATCGAACGAACAGGATCATGACGTGCACTCGAGAGGGGGGCAGAAGAAATATGCCACGTACAAGTTCTCCTCTTCGTAGCTCCGTATGGCTTCGTTTACCGCATTGCGGTTCGCCGAGAGTTCGCGAAACATGCCCTTTGTTTCCGGTATCGTGAGTGCGAGGACTTTGCCTCCCCTCGATAGCGGGACATCCCAGGCTGTGATCAGAGCATCAATGATTTGAGATGCTTTTCTGCCCCAACCAACGTCACTACATGGGAGAGCTTGGTTAGTCACAACTAGGTAGTGAACGGAATCGGGCACGAGCTGATTTCTAGGTTTATTTTGTCCGTGGATTTGCGCATAGGTGACAAGGACGCGGGCGACGATGCAAACTAGGTGGCCAAGCCCGGTGGTGACTTGAGCCGCAGATGGGTAAAGAGAAATTTAATCACGTACTTAGTTCCACCAAGCACAATCGTCCAGTCAAATGGATCTTTTGCAGAGTCCCCTAGACAAATAGCATGTATTAGCCCTACTATCCACATACCCTATAAGAATCTACCTAGGTTAGGCGTTTGTGATTGTCCAACTCTCACTACCTAGGTAGTTGAAGCTGAAGGTTGAAGGCGTGATGCGACGTATTCGTGCCTGCGACTAGGAAACTCCACTCATTCACTTTCCTGGCGTGATGGTTGGGGCGGGCACTTACAGTTCCTCTCTATCCGGGAAATAAACGAGCCGACAGTCACGAGATCGCCAGGCATGCCGTCCACCTCATATTCGACCTTGCGCCCGGGAAACGCCTGCTCGATGACCTGGCGCATGCGGATAGCATAGGGGTGCTCTACCGGATGACCTCGTGTGAGAGAGTTGCCGAAGCACAAGATGCGGAGCGGCGGCTCCTTGCTGTAGTTCTTCGCATTCTGGCCGGCCGAGCTAGCCATGGCTCGATATGTCCTTAATGATGCGATGCTGGTACGTTACGGGAGTGTTATCTCCATAAACTCGTCCCGATGTTGTGGAAGTGTGCACTCATTCATGTAACCAGACTTGCCTATCTAGACTATCTATCTGCGGCCAGAAGAACGATGGGCTGTCGCTCCGACGTCGACTAGATAGGCAACTAATGCGCCCACTTAGGCAGACAGGGTCGGGGCGACGGCGGGTAAGATCCACAAGGCAGAGCTGCTTGTTGGTGGGACCTTTTGCGTCTGGTGCTGACGAGGCGGAGAACGGACCTGCGGAGGGAACCTTTTTAGACCTGGGGTATCGAACTACCTACTTGGTGCTAGGTACTTAGAACAATAGCGTAGTATCCGTATCCGTAGCAATGGAAACAATTGATAGAGAAATAGATAATTGATAGAAAGAAGAATTGTTTTGTTAGTTCCAGTTGATGCCTGGCAGGGATCCGCGAACGAGGCCGTCCTGTGGTTACGCTGCTGCAATCAAACAGCTGAATGTGGGGTAGGTGCTACTTCAGCGCTGCTTTAGCCGAATCCCGACTAATTTATAGTACTCTCTAAACCTCCTTACCTCAGTAGGGATGACTGCGGTGATGTAGGTAACGTACTTATGTACAGGTAAGGTATGTATGTACCTGCAACATCTGGTAACATCCAGTGGTTACAGTGACACACATCACATCACCCAGCTATATTGTTGCATCTTACCCGGCTACATAGAAAGCAAGGAGCAGAAACATGTATAACCATTTAATCATTCATATACAAACGCCGTTAAAGGCAAATCGGTGACAACAAAATAAAATGGATTGGCATTCATTTTCAAGTAAAATGAATTAGCCTTCGTTCAAGCAGCGCTTAATGCTCTGTAGACCCTGGGAGAACGTAAACCAACCTAATATGCAATGTCCCCAGCCAATGCAAACCCGCTATTACCGAATTCTCATGCAATGCTATCCTTGCAACTTAATAATCGACCTCTCCAAGGATCCTGTCGTCGAAATACTCATAAAATACCAACACTAGAGCCTATGTGCTATGTACAATCATCTTTACCCTTTATTAATCTCTTAGAAGGCTTGCCCGTGATACGGGCTTTGGCTGCGAGCCCCGCTCCTTGGTCCCGGCGAATATGGCGGCGATGGAGAGAACTGGCCTTGCGGTGGCATGAAGCGCGGATCCATATTACCGGGAGGAGGCGACCGGAAACCACCGGAATTGGGCGCCCAGTTCCCGTCTTGTCCAGGACTACCGTATCCGCGAGCCATTCCAAGGCCATGTTGTCTAGGCGACGGTGGAACCATGCCTCGACCCATATTCGAGTACATGCCTGCCGGTGGAGGGAGAACAGGCGGAGGAGATATTGACTGCTGGTACTGCGCGTAGCCTGACTGCTGCTGTTGCTGCTGTCGTTGAATAGCTTGTTGCGCAGCCTGGCTGGCCCAGCCTTGCTTCATCTGTTCTCGTCCGCGTTCGCGCGATTCAATCGCACCGACAAGCCCCCCACCGGTTTGCGGAGCACTCTTGTTACCCGCCATAT
Source organism: Xylaria sp. MSU_SB201401 (assembly GCA_002288965.1). NCBI lineage: Eukaryota > Fungi > Ascomycota > Sordariomycetes > Xylariales > Xylariaceae > Xylaria > Xylaria sp. MSU_SB201401. The sequence goes on from NPFG01000067.1 coordinate 78,567, forward strand.
TAATGAGGGGCTGGCCCGTCAGCCGTGCGACATGTTCCTGTTCGCGGGCCGACAAGTGCGTCTCCCCGTGCAATTGCTGGCCGCCGAGAACGGCACCTGCACCACGGGATCCAGGCCGCTGCAACAGCTCTCTAGATTTCGGTCGTTCGAGGAGTTCTCCGGCTCCTCGAGAATTTGGACGCTGTAAAAGATCGTGGGAGTTATTGCGCGAATGCGCTGTGCCTATGTAGTCTTTGTCTTGACCACGGCCGAGAGATGGCGTTGGCGTGCCAGCCCGATAACCAGCGAGGGTATTTCCAGAAGAATGCCTTTGATGCGCATACAGAGGCGTCGCAGTCGCAGCCCTCTGTTGAACAAACTCTTCAGCAGAAAGGCCGGGGCCATTCGAACTAGCGGTTGTGCCGGCTGGCTGCCAAACTACGCTCTTTCGCACGTTGTCTTCCGAACCATGTCGGTTATGCGAAGCTTCAGGCATGGCTGGCCTGTGAGGAAACGCGGCAACGGGTGACTGAGTTCTGGGGCCAGATGCATTCGAAGTATGCGCCACTCCTATAGCACCTGGAGGCGGGTTTCGCGGTGTTGCCGCATAATTAAGGGTGGGCCCAAAATCAATGCCAGGGATCTCGAAACTGGTACCCCCAGACCGAGATGGAGGATCTTCTGTGGCTCCTACCGTCTTTAGTACGCCGGCCCTAGGTCTTTCGACAACTGATGCAGAAGTCCCAGTTGACGGCCGTGAACTGGCATAGTCAGGGCTCGAAGTGGACGCCTCGTCATCATATCGGCTGCTAACCTGGCTGTTCATGGTGTCATAGCGCATAGGACCCGACTGGGGCGCAGAGCTGCTTATATCCCGAGTACGTATTTGCCCGAATCCTTCTGCATCTATTCGATGCCCCGTGAAGCTAATACTACTTGAAGATTCTGTGGCTGGGGTTGTGCCGCCCATATTTGACCGTTGCTGGAGACTATCGGAACGAACTGGTAAGGGCTTTCTCTGGATGGGTGAAGTATCTAGAGAAGGTAATTGTTCCCCCCGATTAGGTGGAGGAGACCGGGGCCCACCTCTGCCAGCCGACCCGGCAAGGCCTGTGTAGATGCCTTGAGGTCCGTTACCAGGATGACCGCGACCAGGTCCCATCATGTTTGGTGGTGGACGGCCACGGCCTCTACCGGTTGGGGGCATGCCAGGGGGGCCCGGTGGTGGTCCATTAGGTGGCGGTCCACGATAGGCTGGGTGATTACCTTGTTGGCCATAACTGGGCGGCCCTGGTGGCCCGGTCGGCCGATTTCCAGAAGCGGTTCCTGGTCTCGAGGTTGGGGTCTTTGGCCGAGGTGTAGGAGTGGGGCCGCGCGAATCAGGTTGAGTATGCGGGTTGAACGGCGATCTTGATCTTTGAGACGTCGGGTCCATGTCGGATGGGAAACCCGGGGACCGTGGGGAGTTTCTCATCACAGCTTCACGGGATCCAAAGTCAGCAGGTATCCCCGTGTTGTTGGCATGCAAATGTACCGGAGGTAGACCACGTTGGTCGTGTTCTTGGCGAGATATCTCGTTCTGCTCCTCGCTACTTCTTTCGCTCTCAGGACTCCATAGGTCCGGGTTAGCAGATACATTACCTGCGGTAGCAAGCTGATTCAGCGTGTTGATGGACAGCCGGCTGTTGGCACGGCGCATCTCCGGTGAATGATATGGTCGAGTATTGGGCTTGTCGTCTGGCGCATGTGAAAACCTAGGCGGCTGGATAACTGGCTCCGGAGTTTGCATCCTTCGCATGCCGTCAAAATCGTGAATAGGTGGACCCACCTGCCCCTCCTCTGAACTCGCTGTTTCTGGTGTGGCTGCAAAATCGGGTACGTATAGACGCGAAGGGCCGGAAGCAGGTCCAGAGACCGGGCTTGCACCGAATGGGCTCGCATGAGGAGGTACCGGAGGCGGAATTGCTCCGGCTAGCTGTGCATCAGATGCGTTCGGAATAGTGTTCGCAGCATCCCGGCCAGAATTCAGAGACATGGATCGCGATGCCCTCACCGGCGGCGGTGAAGATTCGTCAGCAAAGCCAACTCGAGGCTTCGCGTTCGCACCTGTCGCAGGACCGAAACTGAGCCGTTTGGAGCGACTATTCGTTCGGCTGGTACCACTACTTTCACTTCCATCCGTCGCTGTGTTCATTCGCGTACCAGTCAGTTCTTTTAGTTTCTTTCTCCACTCCCTTTCATTCCGGCTCGCGTCTCCATCAGTCTCTATCAGATTTGATACATCAAGCAGCTCAAGATACCCATAACGCTTGTGCTTGGGCATTGCGAACATGAGAGACCTGGGGTCCAGTACACTGGCGACCAATCGTCCGGGTCGGCCGTACAGGCCAAAGGTGTCCCATGTAGGAAATAAAAACCGTAGCATCATTTCAAACCCACTCACAGCGGGATTCACTTCCGGCATAATAAAGACAAAGCCTTCTGTGGAAGAGGGAGGATCTGCGTGAATAGTGATATCGCCCTCGATCTTGATCAATGTAGATGCATCAATCAAGGATTTAGATTGTGGATACAATGCGTAGGCAGAATAGGCGTCGTTGATCGTGGCTATAGGCTGTACTTTCTTCTGTTTTTTGCCCTCTTTTCTTTGGTCGTAAAATTTGATATCGCCTTTGAGTATCGGGGGGTGTGAGCGGTCGTACGGGTTCTTCTTCTTATGCTCTTTCATAGCTTTCTGATATTCTTTCTCGTCTGGTGGAGAGATGACACACCAACATCGCCTCCAAGGGACACCAGCACCAAACCGAACCCTAACCCATAGGGGTACATCCACTCGTGACCTTTCCATAATGACACCTATATTGTTTAGATGCTTGCCCTTGCCGGCTATCAGTGCTCCCGTGTAGGCTTCCTGGAGCGTGGAATGTTCAAACATGGCAAGCCGAATGCCAGAGGTCCATTGGATCAAGGATTGCCGAGAGTTGAAATGCAAAAGATACCTATTTCTTCCCGCAGTCGAGATGCTGAGGATATTCTGTAGTGGCTGTTCCTCATTTGATCTTGTAGGCAGGGATTCAATCTGATACCCTAATCAGCTCCATGCGCCTAACTAGTTTGTTGTAGAACTAGATACTATACCATTTTGATCGACGCATCGGTCAGGTTAAGAAACTTGGGTAAAACCTCTCCATCTTCGCCTGCAGCATCCAGCTCCGCAGCATCCCACAGGGACAGAACCGTTCCAACTAGCTGCGCAAAACATTCCGTCCATGTGCGGTCAGGATTCGGCTTGCCCTCTGCATTTAGTTAGAAGAGAATTTCAAATACGAAGATATTTGCATCCATGGTTTCACTTGAACATACGGGTATTCTGGTCATCTAATTTAAGAAAGTATCCTTCTTGATATAGCTTATTCACATGGCTGTTGAGAAAAGTGAATATGGGCTGCAGCTCCGGGATGGTATCCTCGTTGACATCCATGCGGGGCGGTTGGTAGGCCTGGACCATAGACAAAGGGCGGGAGTTACTGCGACTTCGGGAACGGTTGTGGTCGGCAACGGTAATCGGCGAACTATTTATCAGCGAACTGTCATGGTCGACCCAGAGAGGCGAGCGTGGGACAGTAGATGACACAGCCCGGGTATGGCCGCGGCGGTGGAAGAAATCGCTTTTGGCAGCGCTAGGATTCTTGCCGGGGTGAGGCGATTGGCGATCTGCAAGGCCGCTGCTTATGCCGTTCGGAGGCGTAGATAGCGTCGAGGCAGATTCGTTGTAGTTGGATCTAGGGTCGCTGTTGGCAGGCGAGGGCGAGCCAGAGAAATGGGACATAAACGAGAGCACTTGTGATCACGATGGGGCTGATTAGCGCAACATAGGGTAGCAGCGAGCATGCGGTCAGGTTGTTAGGTTGTCAGGTGAAGGGAATGTCATGGCACTCGCACACACTGGTACACTGAGGGAGTCTTGTGTGCCTCTTGTGTGACGGATGACGGAATTGGCATCAAAGGAACGACAAATAATGGGCGAGGGATTGGATTGGCAGCTAGGTAGTTTACTTTAAGGGGCGGGATGCAGGGATTGGGTCGGGGGCGGAGAGGAACTGGCCCTGACTGGGGGGAGCTCCAGAATGTCAAGGTAGATGTCAAGACGCTGGAGTAAGGTTGACGACTGCGCAGGTCTCAGGCACAATGGTGCAGGACTGATGCAAAGCAGTGGTGCTTGCTTCGATTTTACCATTACTGCTGCATCGTCGGTGTGCACGAAAGCAGGCAGGACCGGGTACGACTTAAGATGGTAGAGGGTCCCGACCATTGGAGGGCCTTGGAGGTACGTACACTACCTACCTAGGTACACTAGATACCCTAAGTAGGTACCTAGGTAGGTGGGTGTTGATGGCACAGTGGGCTCCAGTATGCGTCTCTACCAGTGCACTTGGACGACTTAGTGCAGCGAAGCGCTGCGCTGGTTGCAGTACGCGTTTAGGTATGCATTGAGGCGATCTCAGGGTCTGCACTATGTGGCAGCCTGGCACTTGCACCACTGTTGTGGCATTTGTCTGATTTCTGTGTGAATCAGCGCCCACCATAGCGCAGGCCGTTGTGGAACCCCTGGTTCGGTACCCAGTTGAGGGAAATGAATGGGCGGTGATGACGATGTTTCAACCGCTTCGTGTGCAGTGTAGAACCGAGCCTTTCTACCATGCCCTGTGTCTCGTACCGTATGGCAAGTCATAGGAAAGACTCTGCCCTGGACACCATGTTCCTCAACTAACATCTTGCGCGGAGCCAGTTGTTGGTGGCGCTGCCGTTGGCCCTATCGCTGGGAGCGCCGCAAAACCCGGAGAAACTCTTAATGGAGAAGCAAACGGGGTATTGGCTGGGCGTGCAATGCGCAAGTCCCTTCTTCCGCCATCTTTATTTGTGCATGACGAGGTTCATTTGCCGGGGTACAAGCTCTGGGCTCTCATGTGGGCATGTGCAACGATTATAGCAATCCTTGAACCAGGTGCTCGGGAGTTCGGGAGATAAAATAGAAGCCAAATAAGAAAATGGGAAGCAGTATTTCACTTACCACGTTTCCGGACCATCTTGTATATCCCAACTCTTGGTCAGACAGACGCCTGTCTGAAGAGCCCCAGCGAGCTGAAGCCGCGTTCTGCGACTCTGAGTTTGAGGCCGCTTTGAGTCAATGCCGGCTTAAGGGCAAATGACTAAGATGTGAGAGGCGACCCCTCGGAAAACGGGCGTCGTCAGTCGACCAGTCGTCTTGTCGCGTTGCGTATTGTTGGAGATTGTATAAATACCACAGAAAGAAGGAAACAATCGCAATAACAAAGAATAACAATCTTATTAAGGAAAAAAAAAAAAAAAGTAAGGGTGTTGAAGATTTGTATAACCAACCACCGGATTTTGCGGCCGGCCCAGAAAGTACCGATGCGATGTAGTGTGACTGTATCAGGAGCATGTGGGCACGAGCGAGTTTTGTAGCTTCACGGGATTCGGGTGGCACCGCATGAAGATACCCACACTGACACGCAAATACGAATAAATGGAATGCCATCCACGACAGAAATGGGGAAGGTCTAGAGACGATGGGGGCTTGCGATTCGAGTCGTCTAACCGCCACACGACTCGCCGCCTCTCCGCCTGGTCTGGCCTGCTCCGACGGCCTCCTGGTTCTGCTGGTTGGTCCCTTGCAAATTCAACACGAAAGATTGGATGCCTGTATTTACCGTCTTCTTGGCGCCGTCAATAACCAGGCTTCAGCTATGTATATGTAGGGCAGACTAGAGCAATACCGACGTCGATGCGGTGGCTGTCCAGAGATAAATTCGTACGGCCTCTGGGAGTACTGAGTATGGGCTGGGCGTGACGTATACGAAAGCGGGCCAGTTAGCGCTATGCCGTAGTACGAATCATACCCCTTTTGGGCATCTATTGGCTAACGGAAAGGCCGGTCATTGAGAGTTTGCCAGTTCTTAGTAAGGATATCGGGCGCCTAGGTGTGTATCGAATGTAGAAAAGAGCTGGCCAAGGGATCCAAGACACTCGGGCTAGGGATAAAGAAATGCGTCGGCCGGGCCCAGGCAAAAGCTGGATGCGAGATGAAACCAAGAAAGACAAAAACAGGGTTTACAATAGAGAACCCCATGTGCACCTATACAACTACTATACACATACGCCGCGTAGGTACATCTCTGCTCTGGCGACTGATGCAATTAATTTAATAAATACCCGAGTACCTACGTACTATTGAGTAGGTAGACCCCAAAACCAGGTCTTGTCACTCCTAAACGCCAACTCTCGATCCCTGCCTCTAAACCCCTTGAGTAGAGGCGGCCAAGGATCATAGGAACACTAAGCTGGGCACAGATAGCCGGAAGCAACCGGATGGTACGGCACCCGTTGTTGAAAAGAGATATGCAACATCAAATATTAGCTAAGTTTTTCCTGGTCACATTACGTCAGTTTGGCGGGCTGAGCATCGTCCACGATGCTTAGGTCAGAGGGATGTCACGTAGCCTGCCGAGTGCCTTACATTGAATGGCTTTCGCTTATTTCACCATGCTCCCTAGTCTACCTAACCTTATGTGTAAAGCAAGGCGATCCGGATCTACATTACATGTACATGGCGGAAGCAAACTGATATATGCGTACATTCCGAGATTTGTCAGTTCCACGCGGAAGTACAATAGCCTAGGCTTTGTTAGACCCTAGGCATCGCGCTATCAGCTTTTATTGTGTAGACCTATTAGTTTTGTTTTTTTTTTGTATTGCTGATTTCCAAAATGCGATTGCTATATATACCCAAGTACCTAACCAAGGTAGCCTTGGCCACCTTCCAATAGGTGCCCTAGGCGCAGTGCAGCGCCCAGTTGCCCAATAAGTTGTGCACCTTATCCCAGGCTCTTTAATGTTAGCTGAATACATATATAGCCAGAGTATACTCAGCTTATACTCTAGGTCAGTGAATAGTGGAAAAAAGTATCGAACTGACACTAAAGACCCCGGAGGATGTTTATCTCGCGAATACGCGTTTAAACCGGCACTTCCAGGGTTAGCCCCATTGGGGCTACAGATTTGTACCGATAATATCTTACCAACCTCATATAAACATTTGTTAGTAGATAAAGCAGATATCTTCATCGTAGATCAGCTGCCTTATATTTGAGCAGTATGCCCACAAGTACTCAGGTATTCATATATCTGCAGAGTTTGCCGATAAGCAAGTCCTGTCTACAACAAGCGTGGTGTTCTTTCCACCATGATATGATCTTGAGTGCCGATGATCCCTTGCAAACATCGTCGTGTTCGGTCAAGATTTGTAAATTTATATTCCACCTGGTCGCCGGCTCCAGTAATACGGTAAATCTCAGCGATCAGTCAATCCTTCGCTGCTTATTTTATACATACAGCGTACGTATCCCACTCGTTATGAGATAGTAGGCACTTGGGAACATGTTGGTCATTTATGGTTAGTGTACACCAAGTTAGATCAGATGGCGTCATCCTACTCTAACCTGACCCGATTTGTTGTTGTACAGTTTTCCAGGAACGGCTTCTACACAGGTGTTTCCATCAATATCTCATACAATGCGCTATCAAAGATATACAGATGCCCACAGCGACTAGTACATCTAGATTAAGAAGAGGCAGGGGAGTACATTTCTATCACCACCAGAGGAATTACAATAAAAGGATACAGAATTTGACCTCTCCGCCCCGCCACATCCCAAATGGTTTTGTCTAGTCAAAATAGGCTTAGTTCCATATTAGGTGTATGAATCCAGGCATTCACATGCGCCCCGACATGCATCACCGACATCTTCCAATTACCTACATCATCAAACACTTACCTACCTTGGTACCTACGTAGTCATCTACCCCTCTAGCAGTAGCTCAGTATAATAGGGGAACCAGAATTGGCGCCTTGACAACGCAGGGTTCCGGGGGTGCGAAAGGTCTCTTGATTACATTGCTTTTATCGATAGGCCCTGCCTCCTGTTATCGGACACTCACATCATCCCACCATGTTTGATGCTCCTATCCCGCGCCTATCTCGTACCTAGCTACCTGGCTAGTATCCATCTCTCTGGCTTGCTCGTGCGTGCATCGTGGGGATGAGGAGGTCACCTCTCCTCCCCATGCAGGCCTCTATACTAGGTCGCACGCGACGACCACGCTACGGGTGTGTCTTGTATTGGTCCTATTCGGTCCAGAAATTTAGTTTTGTGTCCTTCACTCGCAGTACCGGTGATGCCATCCTATCTTTCCCAGACTCTCAACTGAGGCTTCCTTTTCGTTTCGAAACTGGCGTTGCACTCTTTGCGAAGCGCCCGCCCAGGCCATTCCCCCCTCCTTTCTTGTCCCCGCCTTCCGGTTCCTTCTCAGATCCGCTGAGTACCCATCACCAGAGTCGTAACAGGCGCGCCCTCGTTCATGGAGAGCTTATTCGGGGATGCACTAACGGCGATGATGCCGTCTATGCCAGCGATCACTTCATATGTGTCAATGATGGTGTGGGCGCATGGTCTTCCCGCCCGAGAGGCCACGCTGGGTAATCCAATTCTTGCCGTCGAGAAGGGCTCACTACTGACATTACTCTTAAGTCTATGGTCTCGGTTAATCCTACATTTCTGGGTGGTAGCCATAGAGGAAGACATGGCTAGGGCTCAGTCGTCCGGCTGCGTTTACGAGCCTGAGCCGAAAAGATACCTGCAAACAGCATACGAGCGAACAATTGAGGCCACATCCGTGCCCAATGATTGTCTAGGTACAACAACGGCTACTGGTGCGCAGCTCTTCTATAAAGGCGACCTGAAAGATCCGCGTTCGAATATTGTGCCACTTCTTTACGTAACAAACCTAGGCGATTCACGGGTCATGGTCGTCCGTGCGAAAAGTCGAGAAATATTGTATCAATCACAAGAAGAGTGGCATTGGTTTGATTGTCCAAGGCAACTCGGCACAAACAGCCCAGACACGCCAAACGAAAATGCGACTATCGACGTAGTAGAGCTCGCTGAAGGGGACATATGTCTTGCAATGTCCGATGGAGTCACCGATAACCTCTGGGGGCATGAAATCGTCGATAATGTGTCGAAAAGCGTACAGCGCTGGGAAGCTGGAGAAGGTGATCGCACTGATGGCGCAAACAATAGTATGAGATTTGTCGCCGAAGAACTCATGAAGGCCGCCAAGGCGGTTGCAACAGATCCTTTTGCGGAGAGCCCATTCATGGAACACGCAATCGAGGAAGGACTCGCTAGCTCGGGTGGTGAGTTGAATCGCTGTAATATTATGAGCGATTGACTAAGGCTAACGGATCCTGATCCAGGAAAACTGGATGATATCAGCGTCGTGGCCGGATTATGCCGGCATACGCCTACGTAAATTCGAAATTCCTTTACAGATACAATACATACTACCTAGCAGGTAGGTATGTAGGCTATGCGTTTTGAACTTGGAAGTATTAGATACTATATTAGGGGGTGTTGGGTCGGACTGGAATGGGGCGTTCCGGCTTGTTAAGGTTGGAGGCAGGAACACAGCGGGGCCGGTTTCAATGGAGACTTCGGCACGGAACCCGGGCAAGGCGGACGGATGGATCAACTTACTATAATGTTCTGCTAATGATAAAATATAAACTTGAGCGTACATGGGCCAGATGATAACGCAAATATGAATTCTATTCATTCGAGACCTCTGGTTTTCGTTTCGTACCTGAGAATTTGCCATACTACCTAGGTAGGTAGAGATACTTAGATACTTATCTGTTGGTGGGGCGTTACACGCATCCACCCGCACCTGGGCACTTCAATATCCGGTATCGATAAAGTAGATGAATTGGAAGTCTCCATCAAAAAGCTCTTATCGGGAAGCTTCAATCTTCAATCTTCGGTGGTTTCGCCGAGCTACCACAACCCACGGCCTCCTCTGAACGCGAGCCAGGAAGAGATTCCGGTAGATTCAGTGTCAGCAACAATCTATAACCTAATAATATTACGTCCGGTCGATTGACAACGGCGCGAAGATGCCGCGCGCAAAGAGATCCAAGCAGTACAAGCGGCTGATGAATCAATATGGTGAGCTGGCTTTTCGCGGTGTGCGCTCCAAGAATTCGGACGCCTTGCTAATTGCGTTCCATGTAGAAATAAATTTTGGCTTCCGCGAACCCTATCAAGTCCTTTCCGACAGCCAGTTCCTCGAGGCTGCTATCCGTAGTAAGATGGACATTGACCACATACTAAAGGCGACTCTGCACGGCAATACAAAACTCCGTACGTCATGCTGCGTTTCGACTTCCCGCGTAACGAGCTAATATAGCCGCCTAGTGATAACACAGTGTTCGATGCGATGGTTATATGCCAGGAAGAGTGAGCCCGGCATAGGAGCTGTGATCGATTTCGCAAAGGAAAGGGTGGAACGACGACGATGCGGACACCATCCCTCTGACTACCCTGAGCCTCTCGGTATGGCTTGGCTACTCTTTTTTTCTCCTTCCATCACAAAATTTTTGCGACTAATCGTCTCTACGCGTTTTCAACCAAATTCATGTTTCCGTTCCTGTGCTATTATTAACTCATCATTGTAAAATAGATGAGCAAGAATGCCTTCATTCTGTAGTCGATCCCAGCAAAAACGGTGTCAACAAGCATCGTTATGTTTGCGCAATCAATGACGACGAAGTTCGATCCTCGTTACGGAACGGTATTCAAGTCGTACCGTTGTTGTACATCAGGCGTTCCGTACTCATCATGGAGCCAGCATCTTCGACTACCGTAAAGGCACGTTCGCGAGACGAGAAAGCGAAGTTTACTGCAGAGCTCAAGTCACCAGGGGGCAAGAGGAAACGGCAGCCAGAAGATACGGAGGACGACAATGATGGCATAAAGGAGGTTGCAAATCAGGGGAAGCCTGAACAGAAGAAGACAAAAAAAACATATGGTCGCAAAGAACCAAACCCCCTGTCGGTAAAGAAGAAGAAAAAGGAGCATAAACCACAGGGGGCGGAGATAACTTCGAAAAGACCGGATGGGACGGCTGAGGGCGAGGAAACAAAGCCAGATAATGGCGAACAAACGGAGGCTACCGGAGAAGGATCAGGACGAAAACGACGGCGCAAACACAAGTCAAAGACTACTAGCGGCGATAGCAAGGATAACGATAATCCGGTGGAGGCACCAGCAGGCGAGGAATAATGATCCGTACGCTCAAGATTTCCAGCATCAGGCTCATGGCGAAAGGCATCTGCGAGGCGTTTCTAGGAAGGTCAAATGTCATAATTCTCAGACGAGATGTCAAAGATACCATCAATCGAAAATTTTCTTTCTAAGGCTCATGAGCAATCTATTCCCAATTGGCAAACTGTCAGACAACCAATCTATGAGGATGCAAGACTATTACATCTTGGTCTTCTAACATGACTTATATTAACCCTTAGATTAAGATGGTGAAAGTCGACCACACCAGTATCCAATATTGTGAAGTGTGCCGCGAAGTACAGTCACGAGTATGCTTAGAGTGAGTTGGCTCAATTTCATATCTATTTCATAGATGTAAGATTCATTGCACAATGGGGAGCAACTTGGGCGACTGACACATAAGAACCGCAATGTTGTGGAAATCTATGATAAAATGACAGGTTTACTAAGTAATCAAAAGATCACCTTTGCCCATTTATACTATTTGCATTGTGCTCATCTCGCCTCGTTTAGCATAAAACGGACGCAGCAGCCTTGGCATGTAATGTCAAGTTCATCAACCAAAACGCAAACAATAGTATCGTCATGATAGTTGCGACCCATTGAATGGCATTCGATTGAAACTGTCGGCCGATATAACCTGTCGCTAGCGTGAAGCCGACATTTGGGAAGATGATACTCCACCAGCTCAATTGAAAGTTCATCTGTGGGCTAACGTGAAAGCCAGGCCCAATCCTTGGAAATGCAGTCAGCAGGTTGACTAGGCGGGCAGTGCCAAAGAGCCAGAACGTAAATAGCCAGAGAAATACACCCCCCCAGTCTGCCATTACCTGCAGGGTTTCGACCCCATTGGGACGCCGCGCGAAGTAGCTATAGGAGCCAGGCAAGGCCTGCGAGCAGCTTATCAGGCTGACAATCGTATAGCCCGAGGACCCGACCGCCAGAAATAAGTTTGGGCAATTACTTGGCTGACCGGGACCGTTGCCGATGGCGTTGCCAATGAACCAAGGCATCAAGACTAGGTTGAGAATCCAGCCAAGCCCCTGATACGTTACACCGGCAACGATGATTGGCAACCGCGCGGTGAGCGGTTGACTGCTCGCTATGGAGGCCGCCATGGTCCCCGTTAGCATCACGTGGTAGACGAAGATAAATATCGCCGGCTGCGCCTGGCTCGGTTGGAGGATCGGCTTCATATACAGCGTCGCGAACATCGCTGTAACGTAGATCAGCGTGACAGCAGCGTAGATCCAGAACAGCACGCGGATCGCGGCCACCAGCCACGGGCCAGTGTGCGGGACACCAAACCGCTCCATGCACATTATTACTGTGGCGGTGGAGAGCCAGAAGGAGCCGATGAAGAAGCACTCGGGCGCTGTTGTGACGGACTTCTTGAGCATGCTGGGGTGCAAGATGAAGCGTGTGGCCATCACCGCGCAGAAACTCAGGAAGAGCACGAGATTCAAGATGAAGAGGGCCACGCCGACAGTCTGCAGTCCGTGGAACTGGTGTGGCGTCTCGGAGAGCAGGACGGCTACCGCGCCTGTTGACTGCGTGCATGTGAAGTTCGCGAAAGTGAAGTCTTTGATACGTCCCCGTAATCCGACGTCCGCGTCTGAGCAGTCGAACTCTGACTTGAACGTTTGGCCTGTATGCTGGTTCGAGGTCTGGTCGTTTGTTTGGCCATTCATTTTTTTAATTGTGGTTTGGTTCGGTCGGAAGAGGAGGATCATCCTCCATGAATGTAAGGCTGCAGCAACAAAATAGTAGAAACAGTTATTACGTGGCAACAACTCGCTATACGGCTTTGCATGTCGAATGACAAGGCCGGAGACATTACTTCAATAGCCAGCCTTGCAATGCTACAGGTGGGTGTTATGACGGCATTGGTAGCAGTCGCCATGAGTAGTAGAGTTCTACCGGACGTGTCGTTCCACACACCATCTCATCATTGCTGTGACGCTATCACATCACTAGAGGAACCGGCTGTTGTCTATTGACTAAGGTGCTCACAGGTGGCAAGCCCAAAGGTAGAGAGCGTACAACAGATTCATGTATTATGAAGCTTTCTTTACTCGCACAGAAGTACAGAGAGAACTCGTAAGAGCACTATCCCACCAGCATCTTGGACATACATGGCACACATAAAGTATATTCGGGACTGGATTAGATGATAGGTGTAAACCCATCATTCAAAACATATAGGCAATCGTGTAACTCCAATATTCATGGTAGATGGAGTATACTTTATTTAGGAAGGCTTGTCAACATGCCGTAAACTCGGTAATCGCGGGGAGAGTCACGCAAAGACGAGCTCGAGCTGGGTTCTTGAGAAGCTCCCCATCCTTGACAGTGATGAGGGGCGCACGCAAAGCCCAATGAATCCTTCTTGTCCATTTCGCGATAGATGTGGAAGGAGTCGGGATGATCATACTACTCGCTATCGCGGCTAGCGGCTTGCACGGAGAAAATGACACCTTCAACCTTTCGGATATGCTGGCCGCCTATTATAGATCGAACGGCTTTTGCGCCTCGATGACTATTCGGGGGCGGAAGCTGTGTAATAACACGAAATATTTTTAACTACTTTGCTTGCTAGCTGTGGATTCTTCTTGGACCCCGATAATTGGTCTTTATGTTCGGGAAGTGTCATTGTTCTTAGGTTGATTGTGTTGATTAATGTAGCATTTCCAGCTGTCAAGACTAGAAAAGCTAAGCTAAGGTGGTGACGTCTGCTTCTGACAAATTATCTAGGTCGATTAGCTCTGCTACGAGTTTGCTGATGTTGTCGTCCCCGGGCTGCTTCATTTTCCTGACTAGCTTGACCATGTAATCCTTTAATTGCTTGTCGGCGGACTCAACTGCGTATCGGCTCGTGCTGTTACGGACTTCGCTGTCCTTAGAAATACGCTCGACATCACTCTCGCATACGCCAAGAACTTTATAAATGTTTTGTGTCGGTAAAAGGGATAGCGAAGTGTTCAATGAGGCAGAACGACGGTGAGCATAACCAAGACCAGAAGAGCCAAGAAAATGGAGATGAGGATGAAGAGGACGAGAAGGAGTCCGAAGAAACGAGACGGCGAGTTAGGGGACGGAACGGAAGACGAGATGCTACGAGACAAACATATACCTACACATATATCGCTCCTTCGAGCTGTTCAGTTTGGAAAGGAGTATATGATAACCTCAAATTGAAGGATGGCGAAGGCTGCTCGAACGTTCGCAATCACAGTTCAGTTACCTACAACTTACGAGGATAATCAATGTACCCCTGATAACTGGATCTCGCGGTCAGCTGAATTGACCCGTTTGACGGCTGAACCCCACTGAACGCAGAGTTGTCTCTGTCTCGCCTATCTGATTGGGGTTTCGTCACCCCTAAAGAGCTTTTCTTTGTTCGAAGCCATGGAACAGTCTCGAGAAAGAAAGGGAGTATGAAGAGCAGGAGTCTAGCTCAGAACCCCACGAAGACCAAGCTTTACAAAATCGGCGCTGGCTACCGATCACTATGATAGAAATAAAAGTCTGTGGTCTACAAATTTAAACTCCTAGAGATCTTTTAAGCTTACAGCAAAAACTTACTGCCCGGATGACCAGTAGTTAGGAAGGCCTTTGTGCAACACTTGTCTTCCATATCCGACGGCGAAGAAATCGAGGTTCGCGGCCCTATTGGGGACTTCATATATGCATGAAACGGCAATTTCAAGATCGTGGGAAAGGAGAGGATCTTCAAACAAGTGTATCTGGTCCTCAGGGGCACAGGTCTGATGCCAGGCCATATCTCGATCTCACGCGCCTGTCACGCCCCCGAAGACAAGAAGAGTTACAGCGTGAGGGACGCCAACAAGCGCGAAAAGATATCCTCGTACACGATAAGCTGAACGAGCTAGGAAAGATAAGTGAAGAGAGGCTTAATTGAGACTACACCCCGTGCTGAGGGATGCGGATGAGGATTCTAAGGGCTCGACAGGCCATGTCGACGAGGACATACCGGGTAAGCATCTATTTCTATTGTCAGAGGAGAACCCGGTCTTGTTTAGACAGACAGGAGCACTATTTCCTGTCATGGGATCATTAATTGGTATTCAGAACTCCCCTCAGTCATGATCCCGGAATGACGATTTCTTCTGTCACGGAATTTTTCGACGTTCTTATGTTTTGTCTCCATGGCCTGCCTAGAAGTAAGTTGTGAGGTTACCCCTTACTCGACATTTCCTTAACGGTAGCAATATCGATGTACGTCCCCCTTACATCTCAGATTCTGGGTGCGCTTGGAATGTGCCATATGCTCTGTATCTCTGACGGCGGCAAATATCTTCTGACATGGCATCGGAATGTTTGCCTGATTTTTTTTTTGCTTCAAATTTTTTTATTTTTCAGAATTTCTGCTCTTCTACTCCTAGATTTGAACAGGCGATCGACCTGCGAAAGGAATGAAAGAATAATCACGTTTATTAGCTCCCTGGCTCGCTACAAGCCGTCACTGGAGGTAGACAGGAGTGTATTATTGCTAGTAGGCGATGCGGGGGTTAGGATGTACCTTTCTCTTGGGGCTGCAATGTAACAGCAATTAGAGACTATACTTAGCTCAATGCTACGATCGTATCCAAGTAAACGACCTACATATCTACCTACCTACTGTTGGCATTGTTGTAGAATATTGTGTGGTTTTGGCTTTGTCTCAACTCGCTCCAAACCCCAGCATCTAACCTAAATACCTAGGTACATGCGGTGTGCCTATCTACAGGTAGCTATAGGTTACCTACAGCACACCAGTACACCGCTAATCTCTGGCCGGGTATCGTAGTGTAGTTATAGGTACCAGGGCCCACGTTACCTAGGTACCTAAGTTACCTACATTAGGTACCTAGTCACCTAAGCCTGGTAAGCCATAACCGAACTTCAGGGTGCCCAGGTGGGGAATGCCATACTGAGTAGAGAGGCCTTGGGACCCTCAACATTTTGTTCCAATGTCTATGACTGAACAATTACCTGTGTCGCGAATCCCCCCTTCAATCCTGAAATATCCGGCACCCTTTCCTGAGTCCGGCAGCGTCAGTCAACTTGCATTACCCACATGCGCACAAGATAGAAGCACCCATGGCAGCGGCCGGCGCCCCAGATGTTGACGACTTTGGCTTGCCCATCAGGAAACACGTAAGCCCCGTCGAGAAAGAGAACAACGGCGACCATGAGCCCGCCCGAGCGATGTCTCAGCCGGCCGAGAAGAACAACCAAAACGACAAGTCAGCAGAGGCGAAATCAACATCACAATCAGCGAGTCCCGTTGTTAAACCCAGTGAACCGAGCCCCCCGCAAAGCGACCAGCAAGCACCCCAAGAACCCCCTCCTATGTCAGAGCAAAAGCCCGTTGCTATAACACAAGGCGGCAACTGGGTCGTTTTAAAACAAGCCCCTAAGGAGAATAACGCAGCTGCCGAAGCCGCCGACCCGGCTCCTCATGCGCAAGTAGAGTCCTCAAGCACCACCAAGGTCAAAAAGACTCCCAGTAAGGATGCAAAGGCTATATCAGGCCCGTCGTTCAAGGAGATACAAGCGAATAAGCGAGCAATAGAAGCAGAAGCAGAGGCCGAGAAGGCCGCTCGGGCGAATCATACTCGGGATGCTAGCGCAGCGAGCAACCACCTCGGAGCATCCGAGTTCTCTCATCAGCAGCTTACAGCTCCAAAAGAAGAAGACAATGACAGCGATGGCGAATGGCAAACCATGCCGGCCTATGCACCTTACGACATTTATGACGACGACAATAAACTAGTAGCAAAGGAGCACAATCCAGACGAGGATGAGACGTACGGATACGCCGGTCTTGGCGGCGCTGGGAAGGGGTATACCCGGGTTATAGACGATGAAGATGCAGAATCCGAGACGAGTATGGATGATAACACACGATATCTATTTAATAATGTCAAATCCACGAGCATGACGGAAATGGACGACGAACAACGTGATGCCGTCTCCCAGTTACAAGCAACCAAGGATCTCTTGACTGAAGGGCAGAGGATAGCCTACGTTGGCATTGCCCGCTTAGAGATGGCCGGCATGATAAAGGATGTGGGACGATTGCAACATCACAAGAGCATGAAAAAAGACTTGCAGTTAGCTATCGAGAACATGAAAATGTGGTCACAAAAGATTATGGTCCGACTGTACGCACACATGGATATTAGCTCCCCAGAGCAGATCATGATAGAACAGTTATCCGACCATGGTGTTCAGCCTGCCGACCTTACTCCCACTCTTATGCAGAACGCGAGGGTAAAGAACCCGATGGCAGAGAGTACTCCGGCCTCAACGCCCCAGAAATCGGGAAAGAGTACCCCACGACTATCTCTCTCCAGCAGTGTTTCTGATGAAGAGGCATCAGCCGAACCGCCGCCCCCATATGAGAGCCACGAGGGCGAGGAGATGCCAGAAGTCAAAATGCCCTCCCAGTTACCTGATACGGATAAGATTGACATTGACCTGCGGTGGACCGTACTTTGTGACCTCTTCCTTGTCCTGATAGCTGATGGGATATATGACGCGCGGTCGAGGGTACTTCTAGAGCGTGTAGGCAAAGATTTGGAGGTTCCTTGGATAGATATCTGCAGGTTCGAGAAGCGTGTAACAGACGCTTTAGAAATGCAACAGCAAGCCGAACAGGAAAATTGGAACGAGGAAGAACATCTCGAAAATCGAAGGAAGCTGGCTCTCAAGAAACGCTATGTAATGATGGGATTGGCCACGGTCGGTGGTGGCCTCGTGATTGGGCTTTCAGCAGGGTTATTGGCGCCGTTGATCGGTGCCGGTCTGGCAGCTGGCTTTACGACTATCGGGATCGGCGGAACGGGCTCTTTCCTCGCAGGAGCTGGCGGAGCGGCCATCATCACGTCCGGTGCTGCTGCTTCCGGAAGTTTCATGGGTGGCAAGGCCGCCGACCGCCGCACAGGCGCCGTAAAGACCTTCGAATATCGGCCGCTGAATAACAACAAGCGGGTCAATCTCATTATAACAATCTCCGGATGGCTGACTAGTAAAGTCGATGATGTTCGTTTGCCATTCAGTACAGTGGATCCTATCATGGGTGATTTGTACTCCCTATTGTGGGAACCAGACTTATTGACGAGTATGGGTGATACCATCAATATTCTCGCAACGGAAGTAAGTAATCCACGCCACTCGACAGAAAGTCCTCAACTCATCACCATATTAGGCACTCACCCAAGGTCTTCAACAAGTCCTGGGAAGTACGATTCTAATCAGTCTCATGGCTGCTTTACAACTACCAGTCGTATTATCGAAACTTGCCTATTTGATTGACAATCCCTGGGCAGTATCACTGGATCGAGCATGGGCTGCCGGCCTCATCCTTGCAGATTCTTTGATAGACAGAAACTTAGGCGCGCGTCCCATTACTCTTGTAGGATATTCTCTCGGTTCGCGCGTTATCTTTTCTTGCCTCCTCGAGCTCGCTCGGAAGGGTGCGCATGGACTCGTCCAAAATGTCTACCTCTTTGGAGCGCCCATTGTCGTGAAGAAGGAAGAGGTTCTTAAGGCTAGGTCTGTTGTGGCTGGTCGTTTTGTCAATGGGTATAATCGCAACGACTGGATTCTAGGTTACCTATTTCGTTTGACCAATGGAGGCATTCGCCGAATCGCTGGCTTAGCCACTATAGATGGGATACCTGAGGTTGAGAACTTTGATTGCACAAATTTCGTTGGCGGCCATATGCAATATCGAACCGCCATGCCTCGTCTCCTAAGAGAATTGGGCTGGTCCGTCGAAAGTGACGAATTCGGAGAGATTGAGGATCCAGATCCAGACCGTCACCGAGAACGACAAATTGAACTCATTAACGAGATTGAAGAAGCTCGTAAGGAATTGGAGAAGGAGGGGCAATCAAAGAAAGGAAAAAGTGGCTGGGGTATATTTGGGCGGAAGAAGAAAGCCGAACGTCAAGACTGGGAAATATATGAAGACAGCAAACGGGCAGAGGCCTCTAAAACCGGAGACAAACCTAACAATAACAGCGGCGTGTTATTTGATGTGGACGCCATGCGCGCCGAGCTGGCACGCGACGAAGAGATACAAGTCAAGGAGCTGGCATCTACTTTACCGCCCATGAAGCTCGAAGTTTCGCCGTCTCCGCAGTCAAGTCCACGAGACACGCTACATGAGACTAGGAGCCTCGACAGAACACCAACACTACGGACAGGGGAATATAGGAACTCTTTCCAGCACGAAGAAGACAATATTCAGATGTCTTTCGATACGAATTTTAGAGACAGATCCCCCCCTTTGAAAGACTACAATGACACATCCAGTCCAATTCGCCCAGAGATGACGACATCTCACACAACGCCGAACATGGCCCTGGAAGACCCATGGGCAGACGAGGACGAAGATTTCGGCAAGGAAAAAGAAGTCTCCCTGACATTTGCGTAACGAACCCCCTGAATCTTCCTGGGTATGCCCCGCCTTGTTCTAGACAAGCCCATTTGTACTACATATATCAGTCGATCGAACAGGTCCTTCGAGAAGCACGTTACCAGCTTTTTTGCCACCTCTTATTCCTCTTTTCCTCCGCATATGATTCATGAATAGGTGCATGAGGTAGACGGAGCGGTCGAGTAAGAATACTGATTTACATTAATTCACCTGCCCTCAGAGTGGCGGCTGATTGTATATTTATAATCTATAATGGCTAGGAGCCGGGCATGTTGTTGTGGCGGACTTTATACCACGATGAATCACTAGAACGAGGTCCGGACCCTCACACAATTATGAATACTAAACCCGTTAAAATGAGGAAAGGAACATTGGAGAATTAGGTTTTCTAGCGGCTATTCGCACTCACTTGTCAAGATCGAGCCTATTCTGACCCATCATTGCACGAGGCAAGGGACGTGGCGCACTTAAATTGTCAAATGTATTATTGTAGCTAGTATACTACTCATGCACAGCTGATATCGGTTTGTGGACAGAATTTTGGTATGGGAATAGGTGTTGTACTGTACTGTGCCCAATGCCTACTCTACATGACCCATAGGGGCTTTAGGACAATACGCCGGGTTTTATTATAAGCCCTGAGAGACTTTCATGTAACTTGGGGGCACAGCGAACCTCAGGAAACGCTTCTGGTGGTAGTAAGTTGGACGACTTACGTATGCCCTGCACTACATGATATGTAAGGATCGTTACCCGATGCCGTACCTCTACTCCCCCGATTCCTGCAAATCATGAGGTCGAGAGACAGGTCTACTACTTTGAAGGTGTATTGGTACACTGAAATCCGCTTTATCCGCGCGTGCAAAAGTACTACTCACCTAAGCATGTGTGCGCATATTTCCACAGCCTACAGATATGTGTGTACAGCTGCATAACGTACCATTCACGATGGCATCCTGCAGCGCCTCAGCCACGCCCTGTCCTACATTGCACCATTCCTAGCCCGGGGTCTCACCAATGCCTCTGCATGCTTATTTTCTTTTCGCTGTTATATTCTACCCTCATGAAGCGACCCGACCATTCTCTAGAACTTTTGAGCCCCAACGCAATTCTGCCTGTCTTCTCAATCGGCCTCGACGCCCATGCTATCCATCCGAGACGGACCCCCTTTCGTCTCTGTGCTCTTGAACAGGCGGCCCGCGCTACGCTGATGGGGTTTGGTTGCAGCGCAGCAGGGCTGACGGTTTCCGCCGTTGGCTCTTGATTTAGTGCCAGTGCTCTATTCTATATTAGGCCTGGTACTGACCTATATTTGGCATGGAGGATCTAGACCCCTTGCGAAACATGCTTCAGCCCACCAATGCGGTGACAGTGGGGTGAAATGTGAAATGTGCAGCTAACTAAGTAAACCTGGTATCAGCTATCTCACGAACAGGAATCAATCTTTTGCCCGTCGTTTGCTGTCTTTCTGGGGCCACCGCTAGACATATCCGTGTCCCCCCAAGAGGCGCATATTTGAGCACCCTGAACTTTACGTTGGTTCTGTTTAGCAGGCAGGCTGACGTACGGTCGAATGGAGGGCTGCGCCGGACAACGCCTTTTCTTCGACTGGTTATGTTAGCGGTGGTACTAGCAAATAGCATCCTAACAAGAAAAAAGTTATGGTATGCTGGCGTATTCGGAATCGATTGGGGGCCATATTACTAAGATTGGCTTGGCCTTTTCGAAGAGGATCGGGCTTTGAAACTAATTACGCTCGTCTGATCTGATGAAACCCGGGGAGTTCGTTATCCAGTCGGCAGAATCGTCGCTATACTACCATCTCAACGTGCCCAGACGATCATCAGATGAACAAAAACCACATACATGATACACTCATCGAGCCACTCATGAAAGAACTGATGACCCGTGTTCAGTAGATGGTAGCGCTGAGCAGATAAATCGATACAAGGGTAGACACAGTACTTGTATGATTTGCCCGAGAAAAAGGCACTGCTTACAGCCTATCACTTCTCCACTGGTCTAATAGGAACACAGCCCGCCGCCGTCTTACACCCTTAGTTCCGCGGTTGGCACATCTTTGCGACAAGTCTTTCGACTTGGACCCCAAGCCAGTAGGTAGTGTACCGGTAATCCTCTTCTTGGTCACATTTGTACATAGCTCAGCTACGCTAATGCAGCCGTACCGCAAGAGCTGACTGGCCAGTTGGGCTATGAGTTGAACGTGGGCTCTGTGCTACTAAATGAAATCCGAAATCCAACGCACGTTGACTGTCCCAGGACCGTATTCCGACTTCCGTCTGACCATCCAATTCCTCCCCTTGCTTTTTCCTCCCACTGCCTGCCTGCCCTTTTCTATCTCTCTGACTGTATTCGATTCATCTTCTCTCTAAAACCTGGCGCTACTTCCGATTATAGCGTACGTCATAAATCTCATCAATGAACGCCCATTCGAAAAACTACGGATAGTAGATTTGGCTCTCCAGATTGATTACCGGAATCGCTAGCAGAGAGCGGTGGGAGGACTCGGCATACGACTCGGGTTATAGCGCACGTACGCAGCTTGGCCAGGTTGATATACCGGCCTGTGCTGCACGATCACGACAATGCGACAAAATGTCGTCGTATCTACGCTTTTCTCTTGCTTAATGGGTGTTCTCGCGGCCGATGGGACGGATAGCGGCCTAGCACAAGGAACACCATCAACAACACAAGGACCAACATCAACGGCGCTTGTATTCGACCCCTTGACACCCTACCCAGTGTTCCCCGTAAAACCCAATAGCGCCAGCAGCTTCTCTTTTCAAAACAATACTAATCTGGCCGTAAACAAAATTAAACTGAAGAAATATAATTCAGAAGGGAACGAGCGCGGACAGAATGATACGGTCATCTCAGAGTCAGAGTATACCGGATCAGCAATAGAAGCGCCAGCAACAAGCGAAGATCTCAATCTCCGCCAACTCAGACAATCCCCTCGAAGCGAGGGAAACCCTGTCTTGCGCCGTAAGGACTCGTCGTCTACATTAATGAATTTTTTTTTTTTTTTTTTTAAAAAAAAGCTAACTAGAACTGTTTCATTGCAGTCAATGACCAGACTATTGACGTTCTATGGAAATCGGACCTGTTCAATTTCACCAGTCAGCCACTTTATCTGGAATGTGAATGGACAAATTCTACCATCGCAGGCAATAGTGCGTCGGAAATATTTGTTATTTATTCCGATGACGATGATGTCGCGGCAGCAGACGGCGCATACAAGAACTCGGACAAGTCGCGCACAAAGAATAATGGCAAGGTCATCGCTGCAAGAGATGAATACACAACGGAGTTGAAACCAAGCTCACCCTCTCCCACGGCAACCGCAGAAACGACACCTTCCACTCCCAAGGCCAGTCAACCCGCCAGCTCCATCGGCATAGGGACCCCCTCAGCTAAAGCCAGTCTAAGCCAAGGCGCCACCATCGGCATCGCCGTGGGCGTCTCTGTAGCAGGCCTAATCGTAGCGGGTGTCCTAGGATGGCTCTTCTGCTTCCGCCGTCGCCGCAACCAGAAGACCAGCAAGACGCACCACATGATGCAGAGCTACAGCTCCGACGTAGGCGGCCAGGCCATGATGGCCGACAAGGAGATGCCGGTGGTCCTCGAGGCGACGGTGCCCCAGTACGCCGACAGCAGTCGACCGAGCGGAGACGTCTACGCGCCGTATTCAGATCGCTCTACAGCTTCACCTGTTCCGCAGCCGATTCCGCCTCAGCATCAACATCACAGAACCACAAGCAGTAACGTAACTTCTGCTGTGGCATCAGCGGTGCTCGTGTCACCTGCAGGCGCGAGCGAGACGGATATAAGTTGGGGCCGCGGCGCGCCGACGCCGACATCTGTCATCGCATCGCGGTACGCACATCTCGTCGAGGAGGGTATGACGGAGGAGGAGATCAGACGGCTTGAGGAGGAGGAGAGGCAGCTTGATGCGGCGATAGAGAATGCGGGACGAAGGGGGCATAACCACAACCATTCCTCATGAGAGTTTGTAAGGAGGAGAGGGGATCTGGTGTTTGTTGAAACATGCTTTCTTATTCCTCGTGAGTGTGACAGAAGAAATACAATCCCGATTCCAGAATCCCGGTTCTAGGACTACGAGGGCTTTTCTCCCATCCCTTCTCATCGGTTTTATATTTTTCAAAAACGGAGTTTCATGGGGGCATTTCACGTTTATCAAGATATATCCATCAAGGGATACCGGTAGATGAGGTTGCGAAACCCCTCTCGCCTCCCTTTGAGCATTCGTTTGCGGAGTTTACAGTAAAATGCTATTTAACTACCCTCCTACTCACGTATTCACCTCAATATGTCTGCGCGAGGGGGCCTGTGATATTTCATTCAATGCTGATGTATGGCTAATGATGATGTTTGCGCCCTTTCTCATCATTCAAGCTTGGCGGCTATGAAAATTACAGGAAATTCTCAGCCTTGTCCCATGAATACCCTGCTTCTCATAATTGTAGGTTGACACCTCTTGCCACCATCGTAATCCATGAGCTCTATGAATATCTTACCGTTAGATACCTAGGTATTATCTTTCCGATTATCTGAAGCCGGTAGATTTAGACTAAGCACCAAACATAAACGAACTAATTCCAGCTGTGAAAGACGACTGTACACGTACAAAGTTTCTGAGATTTGATTGCAGGCCACGATAATTGATAGCAGATGAGGTACAGTAACGACCAGAGCCCAGAAACATAAAAAGCTCGATATATAAATATTGATACAAACAATGACAGCGGACCCCTTAAACTACACTGATATATTTTGCACAGTGAGCTTCAGCATAGTCATAACCCGCTGGTATAGCCCCACCAAGCCCGGAACCCATTCGATGTGCAAGACCCAAACTGGACCTTCATGCGATAGTATAGTATAAATTTAGGCCGCCTAGTCTAGCGGCCGAAAGTGAACAGGCGACCGACCATGTTACTTGCGATGTTACCGGCAAGGTTACCCGAGTATAATGCGCTGCCTGCAATATTGGACGCCTGGCTGAACTTATCGCAACGGGAGAACGCAAGGGTATTTGTGATAGTAAGGGCGAGAGCAATGGCTGAAGTTTAAGTAGAGGCATTAGCACGCAGTTCTCCATATGATGTGACTTATATGTTCGCTTCTCCTAACGGATATCCTTTCCAAGAGTGCCGACCAAGGATAAGACCAAGTGGCAACGAGCGGGCCAAAGTAACTAAGGAGCACTCACCCACCAGCGGCAACCAGATGAACTTCAACCGGACGATGGCGAGAATCGCGAGAGCAACCCAGAGTATAGGCTGCGAGTACAGCGCCAGCCAGAAGAAGCGGGAATCGGTAGCGTTGATGATCTTGGTGCCGGGCTCGCTGCTTTCAAAGACCCATTGACTGTCGCCCGTCGAGGGGTCGACCTCATTCCACCACCTCAGCCCGACCAGTCGGCGGCCCGCGATGTTCTTCAGGTAGTAGAAGTCGGCAGCCAGCAGCAGGATCGTGATGATGAAGATGAGCACCATGTTGTCCGTTAAGATTACGCCGAAGAGGTAGACGAGGAAGGATGCTATATTTGCGCAGGGTTTATAGTTAGTCTGGAGTTATCTTCATCCTTTATCTTTATTTTCCCCAACGAGGGCGCGTGTGACTTTGGCTGAAATGGGGATCTGGTTGCTTCTTACAGACGCGGAAGGCGAGGAAGGTGAGCAGCGTTATCGGGTGGGAACTGAGACGCCAGCTCAGAGAGCCAGCGGCTGGTTGTGGTTGTGATTGTTCCATTGCGAATGGAAACTATAGTCGTCAACGTCGACGTCGTTGTTTGTGCACAGTTACGAGTTCCCTTGCAGTTGCGACGGGAAAGCTGTATTAATTCGGATGCCTAGGCTAGTACATTCTACTGTAAGAGGCCAGCTGCGTCACGCTATCCAGGCTTGCTGAGGTTAGAGCTTGTAATGGGCGAGCTGTCCATTGGCGGTTGGCCGGAAGAGACCCGATATATGCATAATCATCATACAAGACTTGATATTATGTAACTATCCTTCATATCGATATATAAATATATATATATCTATATAAGTTAACGCATCTATATCGATATATTTCGACAGGTTCACGGACCATGGCCCCCTCCCCCCTCAGTAAGGGTAGGCTCTAAGCTCATCCTCACGACTGAGGTCTAAACCTCTCGCAAGCTGTTCATCGTGTTTCTGGTCCAGATAATCTAGTAATACGTCTCCGTACTTCTCCTTACCCTTGTACCGACTCACGTCATCTCCCCAGCTCCTCACGGCACTAGCCAGTCGTCCAGGAACATAATCTTCCTCCGCGACTTCGGTGATCTTGTGGAAATATGTTCGAATAGTGAACACTACGCCGCCGCTTTTCGGCAGGCGTCGAAGAGTCTGCCTCTCCGACCGGAAATAGTGATGGTCAATAACGCGGCCTTTCTCAGCTGTGTTCCAACCCACCTTTCCATTGACGTCCCCGTCTTCAGGCCCCACGCTCCACGACCAACCGAGGTCATCATCCACCTGGAAGAAGTAGTTGTGACGTCCCACTATCTCTTCAGGCTTGAGGCGCCGAAATAGATTCATCATGCCCTTTTCTAGCTTCTCTTTGTACTGGGGCACGGCACCCGTAGTATGAATCTCGGACAACGGCATGCCGAATTTGTCTCGTAGCCGCCAGAACCCAGGAAGGACGATGCAGCCTGCAAGGAGGTAGTACTGCCCATCTGGCTTCTCGATCATTATGGCAAGATCATCTTGTATGAGACGCGCGCACATCTGCATTGGATCCTCGGGAAGTGGCCGCGTAACGATATTGAAGCTCTCGCCAGACCACAGGTTGTCTAAACCAACTTCGGTGCGCTTATACAGAGAGGGATATCGTGCTGGTAAGTAGTCCGTCAGTTCCTCCAAAAGCTCGACTGCCGCTGGGTACGCCTCAGGCGCCGTCATGGATAACTTGGGTCCACGCTCCGCAATTCTCCTCGTCTTATCTGCATGGTAGCGCGGGAAGTGATTGTCAAGCTCGATCCAATCTTCGTGTTTCAAACTTCGGAGGCCCATCGTCACATTATATTTGGGCCCGTAGCGGAATGGTCTATATAGCAGAGGCTTTGTGTTCTCAATCGACCAGTCACGATATGCCTCTGGTGTGGGCATGCGGAAGTCTGAAGGCGTCCATTTCCCAAATTCCCGGAGCTGTCCTTTCTCGAGGCGAGGTGTTGTGGGCGTTGACGGTCTTGGGGCAGCGCCGTTATATTTTCGTCTACGAACAATAAACGTTGCCGCCGTCCCCACAGCCAGCAATGCTATGAGGAGCGCAGCAAAAGCTCTCTTAATTCCTCCACTCAGTGGCAGAGATTCCCAGTACGTCTTCATCCTAGCTGCGTAGTGATAACTCGCAAGCTTGACTTCATCGCTCATCTCTTCGACTCGATTGAGCCCTCTTATGAGTATTCTGTTCATGGCAACCCAACATCAACCTCGTGTATCGTAAGGTGTCTTCTATCATTTAGAGGTTAGAGGTAGAGGAACTCTATCAGAAGGTAAGGAATGAGTAAGTGTATGCTCAAAGTACGACGACAGAGAAGGATAATTTAGGAGGTTTGTTCCTTTAAGCTTCCTGCCTTCCCGTTCTCGGCGCTCGGACTGTCACACGCCAGGTTCACCTCTCCACCATTCCGTAAAATGAATATGTCAATTAGACCCGACAATCTGAGGACTAAGACCTAGCTATCACCGTATGGACACCGGGCCCGCTTTCAATGGGTATCGACTCTCAAGCTAGGGGAGGGAATAACCTGGATAATTGCGTCAAACGACCGATAGTCGGTATTCATAGGACAGAGACGACGTAGTTATCAGCTAGTTGTTTTCAATGTATCTCCACATTAGACATAGGCAGCGCAACCATTGGATGTCTACAGCCGCGAGATAAGGTGTAGAAGAGGGTCTTCCCCGCACATTGCTAAAAAAAGGATCCAGGATCTCACACATGTAGAAGTACATAGGGAGTGGGCTTGATCTAGACTATAACGGCAATCCTATCTGGTAGCTGAAGTCATACCTTGTGCTTTCCTGCTGGACGTACTCGTGGCACGTGGCATGACTCGTTTCAACTATCGGTTCTCGAAGACCTCGGGCGAGCAGTTCCGATCTAAATTCACAAAGCAAGCTGTTCGCCCTTTTTTGGAAGCCAAGCTACATGTCGTGCATGGGATCATGCACCGTATCTAATGTTTGACGAGGTACACTAACGTTAGACAGCAACGTCGAGTAAGCGTTCAAGCTTTAAGCCAGATAAGATGCCAGCCGTCTGGACCCATCACCTCGACGTGTATGTAGATACGGCATACACCAGCAATTTTAGTCCGGCTTCGATCTCCCAAGTCTAAGCGCCGATCCGATGCAGTTGACCACGATGCTTCAACCTTCAATCTTTGTTCTAGCAATCCGCTCTTGCCACAATCACATTCTAACTGGCTGTATCGAAGACCCGTCCATATACAGAATCGTCAGGGAAGTCTACGATTGAACAGGTGTCAGTATGTTATGTCCCAGGATACTTTACCTGGACATTGCTGCATTTTCCTGCATGGGGATTGATCTTGACCTGCCCGCTGACAAAACACTTGCTGCAATGGAAAATCGAGCGAACAGCCCATGTATGCTTACCTCCATATGCGTAACATTTCTCGATGATGTCCCACTGCGGCTCCCAGAATGATCAGCCATGTTCCACAGCCCTTTTGAGGCGTGATCGATCTACAAACTCAAGCGCCAGTTCCAACCCGTGATTCTACTTCTAAAGTGTGGCATTCCACATATACGTCCTAGCCTTGTAGGTGAAAGCGCAAGGAACAGTCTGAGAACTAGTTTACTCACCACCCGATCCCCAAATATGCTGCAGGGCACCGACATAAGTTGCGGGTTGTCGTTGCAGAACCAGATGCCGGAGCAGTACGACCACGACACGCGCGAGCAGTTCCCCGGACCCGGCCCATTGACGCAGTCGCCGTGGATCTTACGCAGATACGAGATCCCTTGGCGGATGTGGAAAACGGAGGCGAAGGGCGGGCCCCACGACATGTCGCAGAGCGTATCACCTTCTACTCGCGAAGTTCCCAGCTCTTCCTTGCCGCGCGACCAGGCGAAATCTGGCTTAATCATGAGGATCTGCGCTTCGATGTGTTGGAGATTCTGGGACTTGGGTGTCAGAGATTCATTTCTCTATTTTTTTTAGTCACCTCTGATGGGGGGTTGGGCACTTGAATGACACCTTGAAGCAAGTGACCCTGCTGGTCTAGATGCCCCGTGGGAAAGGGGGCTTACTGGTCCTGTGAACGAGATAGGATCGCCGTCGTCCTCTATGCGACCAATCCAGATAATATCTGGTCCGTATGACGCGATTGACAGATCATTAAGCATGAGTGCTAAGCTAAGCTGCCCTTTTTTTGCTGCGAAGAGAAGTGTGCTTAGCAGTATCGTCTTGCATCGCATGCTCCCCTGAAATCTTGGATACATATGATTGCAACAGAAGATATAAGAGCTGTTGACATGGCTAGTTTACATTCCTCGAAGTGGTTGCTCGGTAGATGGAGGACGGCTGGTGATAATCGATTATATATAGTCCTGTAACTATATATTCGTACGCAAGTTATCTAAGGTTTCCACTTGCCATTCGCAGGTGAATCTCCAAATTTAAGTTTAATTGTACGCTGCGAACAAATTACCGGATACTCGTGGCCTTTCTCACGGTGCATGTTCCCAAAGTGGCGTACAGCGACGCCTCTCAGGGCGTAGAATTTCGCTTGAAGCTCGACGTTTGCCCAAAGAACGAGTTTAAGAGAATTTACTATATGATGTACAACGCTCCTCAAACTTCTGTGACTGAAACTTGTATGCCCGAGGGGTTCAATCTCTGGAAACAGACGGTCTCCCAGATGACTAAGCTACCATCAATGTGAACACCATGAACCTTGGTTCTTCTCTAGTACACTGCTCATTGAATCGCTAATTCCTTGATTCTTGGATCTCCATGATGGATGCCCCGCATATGGATATATCGTCCATTGGTCAGTCAAATTAGCATCGAGAAGTTATATTGATACATTAAAGGGGAATCAGCCTTATACCATAGCGATGGGACTATATCGGATATGATTACAAAATCGTTTAAGAGACACTAGGCTTACGTGGGCCTGAGAGCCACAGAGGGATCTCGGAGTCTAGTGGAACGTAGCTTCTCCGTAACCATACCTCTCAAATCCTGTGATATGCGTCTCCTGACGACTGGGTTCACGGACTCGACGTCGTTTGAACTACGAGAGGCCACAACGAATTCATCATTGGACTTTGAGGAGAACCAATAGAGTTAGTCCTGTTCTTGACGTGGCCTATCATCAAATAGTTTTCCCAGTCACCATCGGTGGTACTACATTTCAATATGTTCTCGTAGCGTGCCACAAATACCTCGTCACGATGACCTCTTAGATAGATCCAACTACAGACGACAGACCAACGTCCCGCTAGGAATATAATCTTTGACATAGGGCCCTAATCATACTAGCAGCTAGTAATTACGTATTTGTAGTAATCGACGTATGTGTTAAGTGGAAGTATAGCCGTCTATACAATAACCTGGGAGAGTTGTCCTAAAGCTAACATAGGCGTGGCACGAGTGCGACCTAGAAGATCCCTTCGGCATATACCACAAACGGTAATACAAGAAGGGTGACAGGTTTTTCAATATATCTCGATCTAGTCGTATTATCTTCGGCTCCGCCCATGCTTCCGAGGATTGTATTTCCCGATTGCGCGTAAGGACGAGGCGGCATAAAACCAGGTGCTACCTCGCTAATCTATGAGCTGACCTCTGTGATAGATCTGTTAACGAAGACTGAGGCATTCGGACCGTCTTCAGGTAGACTGCTTTCACCTGGGGGCTTGTCGGTAACGTACACTTCGTTAACAAGCAACGAAGAGGGCCGGTCAGAAACAGCGTGACCCTCGTATCTTCCAGGCACTATCATAGATCATTCTATTAGAATTCCGAACCGACGATGGCGGCTGTCGGAAGGTAGAGCATATCTACATAAATCGATTATGTGTTCTGCCCCTTTTCACCTAATGATCATGGTTCCTGATTGCATAAGTTTGTTTCAGTGTGATGATCTCCAGCATTCCTTCGATAGCACTCTAATGATGTCGCATTGCGTGTCACACGGTTACGAAGTACATGCGAAAGATCGCTGATTCTAGTTTGATCTTCAGGGAGGATTTTAAAATCATGAGTCGAAGCCCCGTTGTCACAATGGATTTATTGCGGTAAGTTGACATATGTGCACAATAAGAGACGGCTCAATGGGATATATAAGCTCACCATTATTCATACATGTTGTGTTCAGTAAACATTAAGCGTTAATTCTAGGAACATATAGCACGTCTGTTGCAGGTGACAGGCTAATGATCCAACGAAAGCACATCATGACAAGGCTATTCTAAGAGAAAAGCTCTCGATCGTAATCTCTCATTATGCCTCTTGCTGTTTCCATAGCTTCCCTTATCTCATCTTCCTATAGTTATGGGAGTGTTGGCCATCTCCTCAGTGTGCGAGAGCAAGTCCACCATTTGCCTAATAAGTAACGATTCTTGACAGATGATCTGGCTCGCAAGATAACTGAACGGGCATGAAGAGTACCAACTTGGAGACGTGTTGAGCGCCCGTTGAGTAGTAACTTGGAATGTGTCTAAAACGTAACGACGTCAGATATGGAATAACTTTTGGGGTATCCGGAATGATGCTGATAGAAAAGGCAAAAATAAAGAAGAGATTGACAAGTTTTAGGTAGGCTATGGAACCCTAAATAATTCTTCGTCGGAGGACGCGGCAGGTATCTTTGACTTCGATATCACCGTGTCGTTAGCCGTCTTGCTCTTTCTTCTGTCACTCTGTACAGCAAGCTCGTGATATGGCCCAATCTCCTCCGTACCCCTAGTTGCATTCTTGGTGGTTCCGTCAAACAAGGCTGGTACGTGTCTGAGTAGTGGCCGAAGCGCGGCTGCAGATGCTGCGAGAATCGCGAGCCCAAGTTCGATATCGGCCCATAACAGGAGGTCGTAATGAAGGCCGTCGGCTGCTTCGCCCTTCGCATGTGGAAGACGCACGATGATGACAAGTTTGACGATCGTTGCGGTGCTTGCACTACAAGGTGATCAGGCATGTTAGCATTCGAATATCACAAATGAAGGGGCGCGATAGCTTTGGGTGTCTTACAAGATTCCTAGACCAAGTAGGAATATCACAGTATACTTAAGCTTTGTTTGCAACTGGGAACCTCGGAGGATATAGATCGGCAACAAGGCATAGAAATAGTCGATGACTACATTGGATATAGTGCGGAAATAGCTGACATCCGTACATCTCTGGCTTCCAGCCCAGTTACTCGAGCCACCCTTAGCGCAGATACCAGAGGCGAAGATGACCGTGATGACTGTCCAGACACCGACGACGCCTATAGATACGATGAGGATTATGCGTAATCCTCTGGAAACCGTGATGCGAAGCAGGACGAGAGCCACGGCCAGTTTTACCAATCCTGCTGAAACGTAAAGGGTTGTCTGGTTTCCGTAGGTGAACTTACAAGTAAAAGCTTGGTCAGTAGACTATCTAGGGATTTTCAAATTCGGCCAGTCGATCACTGATTGAAAACATACCATTGTTGCCGTCGCCTCATCGTACCAAGGCTGAACGTCGGTTGCAGCATATCCATAACTATGGAGAAGCAAGTGTTAGAACCCCATGGTATAGGTGATGTCGAGATGTTCTACACACGCTCCAAGGCGCATGCATCACTACACGTGATAACCAATGGAGGTTTTGATGAGCCAGTGTACGAAATATCGGATACGTACTGCATAGCAGCGAAGCCAAGACTTATGGAAATTACGAAACCGGTCTGTTTGACGTTTGGTTAGAAAGTATGCAGACGGAGAGCGGTAACATAGAGCCGGCTCACATATGTCAAACATAATACGAAATCGTCCCAGCCAAAACCACCCGGAATCACGACTGTTCGAACATAGATTCGGGAGAACACGACGACAGTGTTCAACACCAGAAAGAGGACCGCCGCAGCAAAGAGGCTGTCGTGGTGGCTGCTCATTTTCTCGGTAGAAGGTCTTCGAACTCGTTCCAATGACAAGCAGTCAACTACATGCAGCAAGCTTCCACTCTACTTCACATGCCTATCATGGGGAGGGGCCACGACTTCTGGATGTCGACGTATCGAAATGGCGTAGAAGAGACTCGTTGCGATTAGCAGGGGAGGGAGTTAAAGAGGCCAGTGGATGAGAGGTCTGGATATGTACGCATAAGACTAAGTCCCAAACCTAGGGTTCCTCAAACCCGGTATCCGGAACTCCAACTGTGACACCGCAGATGGTTCCCTTTTTTTCATCTTTCGTTACCCCTCCAAAAGGAAGGCCTGGTCTCCAAGCGCTATCCTCGTACAGGGGTATGGCCTACTCAAGCAGCAGCGGTTTCAACTCGAGTCTTTTTTTTCTCTTGCACAAAAACATTTGATAACCCATAATTACTGTAGAATTGGTACCCTTGTTCTTTGCTGGAGGACACTACCTACTACTCAGTAAGCACGCGAATCTGCACGGAAGGTGGCGCCATCATCCCGTTTGCCGCGGCAAGGAAGCCATCGGTAGCGCAGCAAGATTCGCACACGGGTATAAGCGAAAGCAGGGTTTCTACTCCTCAGCACCGTTGCTACCGTAGCTAACTGTCCGAATGTAACGCTATCTCGAGATGCGTATCATGGAATTACGCATGGAATTTCATCTCGTTGTGTGAAGGAAGAATAGTGCCGTGTAAGCAGATAGACCACCTACCTAGGTCGGGCAAGCACCTGAACCTGAGAAGTTAGATTTGTCGCGGGCTAGTAAGGATCGCTGAGCGATAGATGGGTTAGGTTTGGTGGAGAGAGGCCGGGACACACGAGAGCAGCAGATGCAGGCAACCCTCGGCAATCTGCGCCATGTCGTTCGTTACCGGACGTTGCTTGTCGTCAAAGTTCGCCTCGTTTGAACGCCGCACCCCCATCTTATTCGCCGGAATTACCCAGTCGTTCTTGGCTCTGCCCGCCTCCAAACTTCATCTTTGCCCTTCCATGACTTCTGGCTTCTGGCTTGAATCTCGCAGCCAAGCACCCCGCAGGTCGTACCACCCAACCCTCAGCTGAAATGCAAGTAAGGGATTCATGATGGGGAACTGGGGAAACAGCGCACAGTTGTCGCAGGTGGCATCATCGAAGTTGCGCATATACACACTATGATACCATCGTGGAGAGCATCTCATTGCACTAATCTATATTAGATTCCACTGCAGAGAGTAACCTTTCCTACTGTAGTTGGAGTGTAAATATTCTTCCTTTAGTAATAAGCACTTGCACGAAACCGCAACTACACCATAAAGGTAGATTATCACGAACGTACGAGGACTAAATCGGTGCTAGTGCCTAGTACACTTACACAAATACACTACACCACACAAAATGGAAATGTGTAGATTACACTCCACAGAAGGATTGGTCTACTACTGCACATTAAATAGAATAATTCGAGCCCAGTTCCACTATCCGGCTCTGCTCGGTTAGGTGGCAGATGCATCAGCACTAAGATACTGTCTCTCTTGTACGAATTATCTGGCGTCTCAATCTAGCTGAGCAGATATTATATCAGGGACCGTGCATCATACGCCCTTTTTCACCTAGTTACCTCTACGTTCTCGTGTCTCAACTGACTTGGATAGAGAGGCACATATAACAAGAAATTGGGCTCTGATAAAAGCATATAGCGCCGGTATTTGGCTAGGAGAGTGCGGAAGGGATCTTTCCGGTCCCGTTCCGGCGCCGTCCCCCTCCAGCTCGCTCCAAGACCGGCCGAACCCAGAGAAGACCCAGAGAAGGAAGTCTTAAGCGAAGATGTACACGTGTACGCCCACTGAAAGATGAAGAGTCCGCGAGAATTGTGAACGAACTCGGCAGGCACTGCGGGACATATGCATGAACTGCCATAAGAGAACTTCTATATAGTTCCTAAACATATCCTGCATATAGCTAACAGTAAATACATGTGCTCGGTTATGAAGATCTCTTGGTGATGATCTGTGACCATAGCGACCTCACTCCTTATCCACATGATATTTCCACTCCGTAGACCGACCGTTTGCTGTAGTCCCATAGAGGTACCCAGTTGGTAATTAATACCTTATCCGCAGTGGGACAATGAGCCTATCTAGGAGAGACAACCTAAGCAGACTAAGTGCGGTAATAACAAGATGAAGGGCTACCATTTCCGCAGTTTGCGCTACAGCCAGCAAACGAACTACAGGGGTCTTTGAGCTTTCCGAGCCTCCCCGGCTTCCGTCTCCGGAGCTGCAAATCTATTACTATGCAACGGGAACACTAAATCGCATGGCCTGGTGATAGTTTGGACAATGAGAGTGGTGAGAGCTCAGCTAGCATTGCCTTTTCAGAGCAGATACACGGCCTAAATTCTCCCTAGGCTATCTAGTCTTCACACTAAACAGCCGAGCAACCAGCACCCTGGGCTCTCCCTCAGTAGCGAGCGCGCGAGGTACGCAATATACAAGGCGTGCGTCGCCGACGTAAGAGAGTCTTTGAGGGAGTGAGCAAGCTGGGTTTCCCTCACATTCCTTTCGTCTCGTCACGTTAATTCGCCGCCGTTGGCGTTGTCCGTTCCTTACCTTTTCAGCAGCCCTCTTTTATCTGCCAGCGACAATGCGCGGTCCCATCTACGCAGCAGCGCTTGCCGCCGCACTTTTCAGTGCGCCAGCGACGGCAACAAACAAGCATCACCGTGCGCACGAGTCCGACTCTCTACGCATGGCGTCAAGCATCATCGCCCGTGGCCAAGGTATCATGACGGGCGAGGGCGGAGCATCCGAAGCCTTGCAAGCCGGTTTTGTCCAGAAGGCCTTCACTGCGCTTTCTGATTACTACCAAGGGAAGTCAGGTGCGTCTTACGAGCAGTATGTTCGAGAGAGCGCTACATCCGCCACTAAATTCCTGTCCAACGCGAGCAACAACGCGCTCTCATATCCCATGGACCGGTTATCCAATGGCAATGCCGCTCTGGCCCTTTCCTCCGGCAAGGGTCACTCGGATTACCTTGCCACAGCAGAAGCCCTGCGTGAAAGTATCGATTTGAATCGCCGGAACGCAGAGGGAGGCCTGTGGTACTTTACCTACCCGTACTGGAGCTATCTGGATGGCATGTTCTCTCTGGGCCCATTCTATTCTCTCTACACGCTTTCAGCCTCGCAGGTTGGCAGCGAGAGCAGCGTGGAGGCCTTAGATGACATGCTCTATCAATTCGAGACTCTCTGGGAGCACTGTGCCCACGCCGCGACGGGGCTGCTCACCCACGGATACGATTACACACGCACAGCTGTATGGGCTGACTCAGAGACGGGCGCTAGCCCTTACGTTTGGGGCAGAAGCCTTGGCTGGTACACCTTGGCGCTGGTAGACACGCTCGAGATCCTCGAGAAGGGAAATGCACCCTACAAGTACAGGAAGCCATTGCTAGAGAAGGTCCAGAAGCTGATGCCGGCCGTGGTCAAGGCCGTCGACAAGTGCACGGGTGGATGGTGGCAGGTCATCGATCAGCCCCGCAGAGAGGGCAACTACATCGAGTCGAGCAGTACTGCCATGTTCTCTTACTCGCTGTTGAAGGCTTCACGATTAGGATACCTGCCGCACAAATTTATGCCAGCGGCTAAGAAGGTAGCCGTGCGGGCTCAGAAGTACCTCACCCGCACCTTCGTGGTCGAGGAAGAAGATGGAACTGTCGGTTACAACGGAACCGTGGCCGTATGCAGTCTGAATTCGACTGCATCCTACGACGTGAGTCCCCCATATCCAGTTTCAAGAATCACATTTCCCATTACTTAACTAACGATTGTGATATAGTACTACACCCACCAGCCTATTTTGTATAATAGCGTTCTCGGCTCGGCTGCGTACATTCTTGCGTCGCTAGAAGTCGAGAGACTCTAATTATTTAATTATATAAATTAGATCTAAAAACCGAAGGGTCGCCTAGAGATCCTCTTCACCTATCTAATAATATTTTGTACTGTAACCTACCTAGTTAGTATCTAAAAGATATCTAAAAGGGATGCACTTCCCAAAACAAGCATGTGAGCACTCCTAAGACTTCAGCAGCACACTGTGAATCTTACGCAGAAGCTCTTCGTGTATATATGGCAGGCTCTGTGTTGCTCAGCAAGGTGTTGAGTAGCTACCCAGGTTAAGTTTGGTAACATTTTTTATATATAAATCTAAATAGACACACCTGCACCACGCTCAGCGAAGTAGTTAACCTATGGTCTGATCACACACACAGTGGTGTAATAATAAGGTATAAATAACATAATCACCTTCGCTTTCGATATGTTTTTGTTCTTTCCCGGTACCTAGTGCATGCGCACCTTATATATCCCTTCTGTTTGAATCCCCCGACACCCATCTTACTCCAATGGTGATGTTATGATTGAGCACGTATCG
The DNA here is from genome assembly GCA_002288965.1 of Xylaria sp. MSU_SB201401. NCBI lineage: Eukaryota > Fungi > Ascomycota > Sordariomycetes > Xylariales > Xylariaceae > Xylaria > Xylaria sp. MSU_SB201401. The sequence goes on from NPFG01000067.1 coordinate 115,828, forward strand.
CGACTAACTCGCCACCAGTCCCTCCCATGCAGGTCCAATCAATATAGCCCACCCCATCTCCAGCAAAGTAGCTCACCTGTAGTTTATCATACACTGCCTACTGCTCTCGGTCCCCTAATTCCTCATGGTTAGAGAAGTATCCAGTCAGTAGATAAAGTGGGATGATCTGAGCACATAGAACCAAAACACACCATGGTATGGCCTTGCTATACGAGGACAGGTAAATGACACTTTCATTGCGCAAAGGTTCATCAACCCATGTATGAGCTACCTCATAGTTATACACAGCCGAGTCTGTTTTGTTACCTTATATACATACAGCCTTGTTACACCCCAAGCACAGCTGGATGACGTGCTTGCACTCTGGCTGTGTAGCTGTTTCTAAGTCACGATATAGCAGGATTTTTTTTAACTAATGAACGTGAAATTGAAGTTATGCTAAGTGAGGTGTGTCAAACAATTGAACAAAAAGATGTGCATTGAACGTGAATGAGTGGTGCAAGGGGAATGCACATAGAACCAGAAAAACAAAACTTCGACCAACGAGGGAATCGAACCCCAGGCGCCTAATGCTGCAGGTAATGATGCTAAACGCTGTGTAACACTTTTGCGCCTCGCTAGGCCGTACCAACTCGGCCATTCATCGTTCGTGTTCCTCTTCCTTGCTTAGGGGAAGACTGTGTTGATTAGGTATATATTCACGAGTACAGTAGGTTGAAACTCTGCTTAGCCACTGAGAACCTAAGTTGGATGTATTCTTTATAGACCCAGCTTGAAAGGTAGCCACTCTAGAGAGGATCCTAGCCTCTTCAAGAGAAATACGATACTATATCCATAATCCCTTGTATTGCTCCCAATAATCAATTTGTTGTGTTGTAAGCTCTTATTTTCTATCACGGGATGTACAAGAGAGAAAGATACGTTACGAAGTCCGAATTCCAAAAGAATCCAACGCACCAACTCGTCCCCTCAACTTAAGTAGCGCAAGTGATACGAAGAGATTTTTTAGACATCAAATAACAATACTGAAATAATTTCGGCCGTATCATAAGCGCAGTTTATAAAGTTATGTTATTCACTCTCCACCCTCCATGACTTGTACGTAGAAACTCCAACATTGAACGCATAGCCTAAGCAAGAAACAACATTGTGCAGGGCTACATACTCTTGGAGCGTCTTACGCCAAGGAGGGGAGAAAAATTGGGAGAGGCTACAGAGCTCTCACACGTCTCGTCCCAGTAAAGACCGAATCTGATTTCTATCTAGGGTTAATTAGGTGATGTTGAGATGCTTGCTTGGGCCTTATCATCTATCCTTTCGTCAATGGAGCAATTTCCTCTTCCGGTGAAAACAGACCACCAGAATAATCGAAGCATCATGAGACTGAAGAGATGCTGTTGGAATCAATAGACTTTGAGTGATCACCACGCGCATCGTTTCCCGGCGGCATGTTCTATGCCCTTTCTGTGAGAGCAACAGCCATGACAAGACTACACACTCTCTTTGTGTTTTGACAACTCTGACTGTGAGAGACATGAACTATATAAGCTTCCGTGAAGCCATTTCGGCTTTTACCTTTCAAGTGGTTTGAAAGCGTCAGCAGGATGCCATATACCGGCAATCACCCATCTTCATTTCTATGTCTACTGTTTTATGGTAATCAAACAAATCAAATACTACCTGCCTGGTTGCTTCATGTTGGCGAGTTCGGCGCTAGGCGAGAAATTCGGGTGAATAGTTGAGGTTGCGGTTACCATGTTCATATGCGCTGCACGTAGGAGATATTGTTTCAAGCCTCGTCTAATTTACAAGAGGCGTCTACGATGTATTCCTCCCAGGCATAGCATTGACACCTGAGGCAGCACTACCAGCATACTAGTAGCCTACTATAAAATAATGATTATCGCCCCCATAAACCGGTTAATGCTGTCTGGTGTTTAAGATAAGCCGCGTACAGTATGCTTAAAGCCAGACATCGTTAAAGGCTATGTTGAGATTGAGCAGTAAATATGCGAAACCCAGCTAGGGCGGGCTTCCGTGACACATTTTCGCATTGCGAGCGTTTTACAGACGTCATCTTGAAAATCCCTAGCACTCGATGGTGATGACAGTTCTCAGCGATGATGCCGCCGTCTCTCTTGAAGCTTGTTGCTTGGGCGGCTCCGCGGCTTTTCATCTATCGCCAGAACCCCGCTGTGGAGGCAAGCTATAAATTGTCAACGAATTGTACTCTGTACAGGATGCAGCTATCATATATTAGAGACAGTTCGCTCTACGAGAGTATTTCGGTAAACGGGAAATCCCGACGATCTAGGAGGGAGCGAGAGATACTTGTATTGGGTACTAGGAACGCTTAGTCGATATGTAGCGACCCCTTGATTCTCATGTCTCAATCTACGTTGTAATAGTCTTCAACGGAATCGGCACACGATGAGGGCAGCGTAACCTGGATATGTTGTTGGTTTCTTTTTTTTCTTTTTTTTTTTGTCCCCGCTGAGTTGGCCAAGCTAAAATTTATATACGACCTTGAAGCTGGTATCGATTGCTCTGGAGTTCTGGGCGGCTAACAGCTACGCTTTGGGGTCCGGGCTTTACGGGCCAGACTCAGACGTTCCACCCCGAGAGTCAGCTTATGCTCGTGTGATGATGTGCCTGTCATACACGTGTGGCGGGCTTTTGTTTCAAACGAATGGGTGGTTATATACTCCTCGCTTCACTTTCCTGGAGACGCGCAAGGATGGAGTTTCAGGGAGTGCGGGCTACTGGTGGTAGGGGGTGGCCGGTACATAAAAGTAAGGGCGCTTAGGAGGCTGGAGGCTGGCATCAAGGGACGGCTATTGGCTGTTAAGCTAAATACTTATCATGAGCTGCATGCGCATTTTCTATATACACGCTCGCTTCAAATCAGAGCGGAGACGAACAATTGCATTTTGATGCGCTGGACATCGGATCAATATAGGGGACATTACTGAAGCGATATGAACTACAATCCATCTATTCTATACTAGGCCTTGACCTCAACCCTTCAACCACAGTCTTGCCTGTCTGGTTAATTTAGCGTATATATCTTAGGTGTCTCTCACACGCAGCCTGCCTACCGAGTACATAAGTGCACGCGCCATGCTGGCCAAGGAAGTGAAGCGTCTACCTAGGTACCTTAAGCTCAACTACTTTCACAGCTTCGGATAAGCAGCACCATAGGCAAAGTTGAAGTCTTGGCTGACCACTTTACTCAAGTGGCTACTTGAGTTAGCCGCGCGCCACTGCGCCCAACCTATCAGTTCTTCATACTAATATTCAACATATGCTACATACCTGCGCTTCTGCATAACTATGTAGTTTTCTGTTGAACAAAAAGAGATACCCAAGTCCACCGAGGTCCACGTACAGCTTGCAACCCTACAGGTACTTATGGAGCAGGGGTCGTATTCAACCAGCCAACCCAACCCTCCTTTTCGCCCAGGCTGTTGGTTACCGAGACACCGCACGAGGAGGTCTAAACTTGTAAGCTTACAGTAGCCCATTCCCACAGTAGGATACGCTGCCATGGTGCACATGACTTAATAGAAAGCGTCCAATTGACATTGGCGATCTTGCATGGAACGAATTGATCCTTCAAAGTAAGACGTGTGTGCGCGCTTTTCAATCACAGCATGTACGATCAACCAGATCGAGAATACGCAGCGCTTGGGTGATGCACTACTGCACGTACTGTAGCATGTACCTGCATACTGCAGGGGAGAGGCCTGAATACTACGTACAAGAGACAAGATAGAACAAGGAGGGGAGACGAAGGGAAAAGAATTGCCCTATTGGTCCAGGACTATTGTAGGGAGCCGGCGATAAGAGTAAGATTGCGAGTGGACGAAAACGGGTATGGATAGGGCAGGAGCCGGGATACTGAACAAGGGCCTTGCAGCCACTACCAACGCACTACAGCCCGCTAATGCAATCAGGTGCGCTACGGCATGGTGGGGGTTTGAAGCACTCTGGAGCAGTTCTGGAGGTACTGCACTGAGAAGTAGCTTTCCTCTCCACGAACAACCACTTACAACAGTGAGCCAGCCGAGTGAAGCGAACAAGGGTAGACAGACGGGCAAGGGGGCCAAACCCGGGGGGGCGGATTGACTGCCGTACGATATTCGCTATTTCTCTGCAAGAAACAGCCACCACCAACCACCAGGAAAGTAGAGGGCAGGTGAGCAGAGGACAAGATGGTTGGCGGTTGTTGATCTCTGTCAATTTCTGTCGATTGGCCGATTGTGACGCTGCGCCCTAGTGTAGTCGACGCGCTGGGTGGGTAGCCTATTCTGCTTGTTAAGTAAGTGGTAGCAGGGCTAGCGGAAGTACTGGCTGGCCCCCTTTTTTTCTTTCTCTTGCTGCTGCGATCGCGTACCGCCCCATGTCGAGTCGTGAATTTTGTACCGTTTTTCACCTGGGTTCCTCCCCCTTTTGAGGACCGTCGACCGCAAGTGTTGGCAGTCATTTGAGTCTGGAATCCAATCGAGTTTAACTGTCTCATCTCATTTTGCGTTTCAAGCCCTTGCTCTTCCTGGTTTCTTGGTCTCTTGGTCCCTTGGTCCTGTGCAAATCCCTTGGCTTTAATTGGGGGTCAACGGATAGTCCCAGCTGCAGCAGGGTGCTCAGGGTGTGATACCACCCCAAGTAGGCAATTATACTACGGGCCTAGATACCGGAACGGCGTTGGTACTATTCATATTTCATACAGAGAAAGGTAATTATGCGAACATAGGCCAGACGAACCGACAAGGGAGACCAGAGTGACCGACACAGGAGAGGAGACGGCACGTGGACATACAATAGCTCCTAGGGGACAAGACAGGTCTATCGCCAATATGCCTTCCGCTTCTCAACAAGAGCCGCTCTCCATGGCTACTGCTGCCACAACCCATCACCACCATCACCATCCCTCGCTGTCCGCCCTTTCCGAGACCTCGTCTGCCTCAACTCATGTTTCCTACTCTGCGTTCCCTTTCTACGCTAATCAGCCGCCACCCCTGAACACCCCTCGGACGTCGTCTGTTTCGGGATCCAGGAACACAAAGGGCCTTGTCCTCACCGACGGTCGCATTCCCACGTCGCCAGTCCAATCAATTCGACGCAAGCCGCTGTCGTCGACCGCCTCGGCCATTGCCACGCGCTATTCTTCCGGCGAGCATCTGGCCAACGCCGTCAAGGGCTTGCCGCGACCCGAGCAAAGATACGACCGCGCCTTCTCCGTGGACAGCCCTACCGTCTACGAGTTCCCGCACGCCCCAGTCCAGCCCATGTCGCGGCCCCCTCGTTGGGAACCTTCGACAAAGCCAATACCTGGTGCTAGGGATATTGTGTTGCCTGAAGTCGACAAAGAGTAAGTCAATGTCTCATTAGCCCACAATCCAGCGCGACTCGGACCTGGGAGCCGGATCATGGCGCCATGCTAATCTATGCGATTTTAACCAGGAAATCTCCCGAGAACCAGCTCCCTCTTGTTTCTCCTTCTAGGAACACCGACTCGGCTGCCACCGCGGCTGAAGCCAAACGCCAAGGCTCGAGGGACAGCCACACTGCAGCCCTTCAAACAACGCCGTCACACACAGACGGACAGGCGCTATACGACGATCTATTGGCTGACGAGGACGAAGACCCCCTCAGCGATAACATCTTGGACGGCTATAATTCGGATTCGTCCGATACCACTAACACTACTCCTATTAATCATAATAATATGTCACTGCACATATCACGGAAGCCCATCCCACAACACTTGACGCTCAAGTCCGACGAGGCCACCTTGACTCGAACAAATAGCAACGAACTCAAGACACCTAATACAGACAAACCACTCCCCAAATCCCCCAATTCTTCTAGACTTGGCACCTTCTTTGGCTGGGCATCGTCGCCGACCACCGAGGCGTCAGAGAACGCCTACTCACCGCTCCCTTCGCCCTTCAACTTTTCAAGGTCGGGTAGTCAACCAGATGCATCCCCAATCACTACAATTGGACCACAACCATCATTTGACGCCCACAAGGCTCAAGCCGATTCACCCAACTCACGGGAGTATTGCGAATCGTACCTCGCGACACCATCCGGTGTGTCACCAGGTTCTACTGATATCGACGAAATGGAGGACGAGTTGAAGGCTATCTCGGCCGAACTTGCGGCATCTATTCGGCGCGAGATAGATTTAGAAGACCTGGTAGACAGGTTACAAGCAGAAAAAGATAACCCGGCAGTGATTGGAAATAAGAGGACTAGTGACTACTTCTCTGACTCAGGATACAGCTCGGCTAAATTTAGCGAATATGATCAATCGAGGGAAGAGATCGAGAGGATACAGCGGAGGTCAGAGCAGGAAAAGGCCAAGCTCAGACTGGAGTTGACGACCAAATTGCAAGACGAGAGGTTAAAAAGACAGAAGATGGATGAGCAAATCAGGGACTTGTCAACTAAAGCATCGCAAATTGACCTAGATGCGGTACATGGTACGGACGCTAGTGACCGCGTAAAGGAGCTGGAAGCAACCTGCGAGACTCTACGGCGAAAGCTTTCTGAAGAACGGCAAGCCAAAGATAACATTGAGGACCTATTTTCAGCACTCAAGGGCGAGCTTCGAGATACTTTGGACGAGCGAGATAATCTGAGGGATGAGGTTGTCCCGCAGCTTCGAGCCCGCGTCGAAGGCCTTGAGAGCCAAGCGTCCGAGCTCGAGAAAATGACTTATGAATCTACCAAGATGCAGCAAGAGCTTCATAATCTGAGAAGCGAAAACTCAAACCTGAAACAGGTCCAAATGGATAGTATATCCGAAGAAGGCGCTGGAACCACAAGCGCACCGCTTTCTCGCTCTAATTCTGTCGGCGGGTCACGTTCATCATTCAGACTTCAACGTCCACCGTCCGGCCTCTCTAGGTCCAAGACGGTCAAGTCCACGCCTACAGAATCGCGTGATCAGCTTTCGGAGCGACTAAAGGATGTTGAAGAACAGCGTGACGCCCTACACCGAGCACTCAAGAATCTACTGGAGAGACAGGAACACCAGAATCGCGAGAACGAGAAAAAAATTCGGGTTCTTGAGATGGAGCGCGACCGGCTCCTGACTTCTTCGCCACAGAAGGCCGGATTTCAGAGAGATATCGGTAAACTCCGGGCCGAAATCACAGTGTTGCGCCGAAGGGCCGAGGAGGCTCTGGATCAGAAATGGCAAGTCGAGAAAGGTTTGGCTGGTCTGAAAATGGATCTCGACAAGGCAGAGCAAGAGGTGGCATACCTCCGTAAACTTCTCGAGGAGAAGGATATCCTCATTCCTCCAGCATTTGCGCGTTTGAGTAGCAGTAGCGATCAGTTTGCCGCGCCAGTGACTTCGGAATCTCTAATAGCCGCGTATCAAGACCTTCAGAAGTCTCATGCGGAATCACTCGAACGAATCAAAAACCTGGAAGCAGGTGCTATGGGTGATGAGAGGACTCAGGCCGCTATGCAAAAGCTCGCGAACGCTTTGTCGGTGGCTGTTTCGGAGCGTGATCTTGCTCAAAATGAAGCGACATCCTACAAAGAGCAGCTTGCCAGTCTCAAAGCCGGAGAGCAGATCTACCTTGATTCGGAAAAAGCTCTGTCGGACGAGCTTCAGGAATCAGCACGCCGCGTGGAAGAGCTAGCAATCCAAGTTCAGCAGCAACTTTCGACGAACCAACAACTACGCATGCGGATTGCCGATACCATAGCAAGAGGCGACGCTAGTCAGAAGGCTAACGCGGACCAAATCACGACTATGCAGGCCCATTTGCGGTCTTTGGAAGAGAAACTAGAGACAGCACAAGCGGCGTCAGAAGATAGAGTGGCCCGTCACGAAGAAGAAATCGCAACCCTGAAAGAGAGCCATAACGCACAGCTTACGAGGCTTCGTGATGGTCTTCGTTCACCGCGTACCTTCCCTGCTAAATCCCCGCTGTCACCTTTATTTACGGCCCCGGGTGCATTATCGCCTCGTCTCAGCATTACGCGTTCTGGGCCGGCTATGAATGTGTCTGAGGAGACTCAAATCGACAATCTCAAGGCGCGTGTCGCAGAGCTGGAGAATGCGCTCATGGATGCCGACGTAGAGATGCAACAGGTGGTCAGACGCATGAACACAGCGCAAATCGAAGTCCTCCAGCTGCAGGAGGAGCGCGAAGCTGCTATCAACCAAACAAGGAAACTGGAGAGGGAGCTGCAGGCGGAGAAAATGAAATCCTTTGAAGAACGATTCAAGAGCCTCCAGTCGTGATGAAACTCACGAGGAAGGAGACAGACTAATACCACCATGGACCGGCGCACTGCCTACTTTATATATATGTTTGATTGGAGCATTTGCCAGCGTTTGGACAGCGGCGTCGTTTTCTATCTCTTGGCTTACGAGAGACAAAGAGGGACTGTCTCCAGAAATAATAGTAACCCGGCGGTTGGCATATCAGTATGCCTAATTCGTTTGACTTTATCGCCATACCCGTATATTGTCTCGTATCACACGGCACGGGAAAAGCGCTTTTATGTGCCTAATGTTTTTTTATTTTATACCTTAGTACTGTATTTGTACCTATATCGGGGGGAACCGTGGACCAGCTTAAATATAAGAACAGAAAGATGCATTAAGCGGAAGAACGCGCATAGCTCCACGAGTTGGTTGGCTAGTAGGTAGGTAGACAGGTGATGGATGGAATCAACCTACGGTATTATAATAGGTTAGCTGAATTGAAGGGTGTGTGCATCGTACCTTTTTATTTCTCGCCATTGGTTCTTTGTGACTTCTGGGATATATGTACACTTGCACCTGGGCAAAGTCCGGCATGCAGTATTTATACCTGTGTGTCTACCTGTTTCCTCGGTCCAGTAGATAGGTAGATAGGTAGGCGGGTAGGAGATGGGAAACGATGCTGTCCCGCCAGAAAGGAATTACGGAATTGCGGAGTTGCCACTTGAAGATCCACAGGAGACGCTCCCTTGATGACGAGATGATGCCGTGCCACACCAGAAGCTTGCTGTGCTGTAGGATGCCTCCCTACCTACCCTAGCTGCCCTAGCTACTGTGTGCAACCCTCTGGTGTAGGTGGATATGGGAGAGGTCACTGGTTTTTTGTTACCTACCTCGACAGACTCTTTCCGTTACCTAATGCATATAGGACGGTACGTTAGCCATTGTACTGGCTAGGGCAGCCGAGTTTGTTGATGATGCATGCGAGGTGTGATGTCTGGAGGATCGATGACGAAGACGAGGAAAGGGGTGCCGAGTCAGATCGGATGGCAGTGGCGGCCGCTCAGCTTAGATAGACTCAGCCTTGGGGCTGTTGCGACATTCACAGTGTACAGTGGCACTCTGAACCAATCGATGGTGACACTAGTAGACCTGTCCTCACTATGTGCAGCTGTGTGCTTTTTGTTTGCCGGCTTGCCGACTATCCGAACGGCGTAGACGGTGCCAATGAAAGGGAAATGATGCATCTCTAGGTTAGACGCCTAGTTACCTCGTGCGTACGTATGCTGCGTCTCCTATCAAATCGACCAGCTATGCAAGACTTTGCTCGTCTGGAGCAATCGTCAACTGCTGTCTTACTTCACTGGCAAGCTTCCGAAAAAATGGAGCAGAGGTGACGCTCTGGGAGAATCGACGTCAATGTGTTGAACTGGAGAATCTTCCCGCTCTCGAAGCCCAACTAGTGAGTGAAAGTGATGTACGACAGGCCTCAAGCCGGTGCCTAACGGCTGATCCAACGTCAGAGTTTCGTACCGTATCCCCATATAGTCCTACTAGTGTCATGTTGTAAAGAAACGAGGACGAATCAGAGGGCCAGAAGACGATCGGAAGCTCTTCGTTCGGCACAGTTCGCGGCACACGGCCCTGACGATGATGATGGGATTGGGGCTGAGCAGAGCGCCAACCAACAACATGTTACCAGAAGGAGGTAGAATAGGTATGTCCTAATGTTAGATTTCTACCGTAGTAGGCAATGCCTCCCTATATATACCATAGATCTTTCGCCCTACTGAGTAGGTTCTCACTGGCTGTCTTGGAAACTAGTTCATGGTATCAGGTCGAGAGATATATATGTGCTGACACCAACACATATACATATAGCATAAGTGATAATCCCACATCTCAGCCATAAAAATCGAAGTCTATACTTTCGTTCAAAATGCTGTACAACAAGAAGATCTTCCTCTCCGCGGCCGTCCTCGCGGGCACCTCGTTCGCCCAAGATAGCACCACTGGAACCAGCGACGCTACATCAACAGACAGCGGCGCCGGCGCCGAGTGCACGTTGTCCTACGCCCGTATCCTAGGCGGCGCTCCCACACCCAGCAGCGACCTCGCTAATGCCCTCACAAGCTACGCCAGCAGCGCTGCGGCTAGCGTGACCGTCGCGACCACAACGGGCGGCCTCGGCGGTTATAGCGACCTGAACCAGTTCCTGTCGCAGGCGTGCGACTTCTCCTCGCAGCTTCCCTCGTCGCTGCAGAGCCAATTCGACGACTACGCCACGAGCCTCATCAGCTACGTCAGCGCGTCGTCGTCGCAGATCGACGACGTCATCACCTCTTGCATAGCCACGGGCTCCGAGGGCGCGGGCTACACGTCCCTCGTGAACTCCCTGGCGACGCACACGGGCCCGCTCTGCACGGGTACCGCGACCAGTACCGGCACCGAGAGCAGCACCACGCCAACTTCTACGGATGGTGGTGCCGGCGGTGCCGGAGGTGGCTCCCAGACTACTGGAGGCGGTGGTGATGCTGCTCATCTAGTGTGCCTACTGGTGCCGCAACCGTGCCGACTGTTGCCCTCGGAGGTGCTGCCGCCGCTGCCGCGGGAATTCTGGGCGCGGCTATATTATTGTAAAGGGGACAGCTAGCTACTTACCTATCCGTCTTCCATCGGATAGGGTAAATAATGACTAGGACATCGTTGCCCATGTGGAATATGTATGATAATTGTATACGATTGGGAGCCACAACTTTTGTATCTTGAAGGCAATAATTACGAGAAGGGTTTTCAAACTGAGAGGTATGGGGAAAATAATAAGCGCCCTTGAGAATCATTTGAACATGATAGATCGACAAGCGACTATCGGAAAATGATAGCTGAGTGATGAAAGTGATATTAGGCCGTAGATTGCCGGGTCTCCCTTTTCATGGATGGAACCCTGTTGAATGAATGCGTATTATCATGTGATCGTTTCGCAAATTACGCCAACAAGATAACATTCGGTAATGCTGTTTTTCGAATCTTTACTGTCTACTGTGCAGGACAATGTCGAGCTCCCTAACCGGGCTCCGAAAAGTTCAAGAAGATAATTATTTGTTTTTTACAACTGCTCCCCATATGATCCTTTGACTTCGCGAATGCGAAGACGAAGGATAGTACAGCCTATGCAGGTACGCGAGTGCTTGCGACAAAGCGGACATAAGACGAGCCGAACACAAATTTAAACTCTGAAGGCGTTTTCGGTCAGCCGAGTGTCTCATTATACTTTTGGCATTCCTAGGAGCATGATGGAGTGACATGCTTTATCCGTTGCCGGGCTAAGGGATCATTACGGGGTTTCCTAAGAATGAGTGAAAACATCACAATACTGGAGGAGGACTATGATATAGTGTTATGGAATTGTATTGTGAACACTGGCTATCAAGCCTTGGGTATCTCTAACTTGAGGATGCCCTGCCTAATTGGCACTCCGCATCAAAGGAGTGACCTGGGCATATCTGGGGATTGTCGAGGCCGTGATGACTATCACGCCTGCACGCACACTTCTCACGACGTATCCTCTCTATCGTGAAGATGTGGGCCCTTGTGGGCCATCTATAAACCATGTATGTATATGCCATGCTGTATCCCGTAACGCCTGGGCACGAATGAACCAAAAAGCCAAATGCCGAATAGACAAAAAAAAAAAAAGATGAAAACCCCAAACACCTGGCATGCAAAATGACCTCAGATCATAAGTCGTATCATAAGTGTAGTACATGATAAGCCGTCCCATAATGGATCGGCATATGTGAGTGGATCGCCAATGAGATCCCGCGATGAGGGACCATAGGTGGTTTAATTCTTTAGGATAGCCCTCAGCATAACAGGGTCAGCGTTGGCTGTCCTAGACGACCTGGGCGAAGATGGGGGCGAGGGCGAAGACCGTGGCGATCCAGAAATGACGGAGGAGCCGGTCTCGAAGCTCTTTGACGAAGGCCACGCCTTCTCGCTCTCGGGCTCAGCAAAGCGGTTGGGTGCTATCTTGCGAGCGATACTGGACCAGTACAGGGCCACGACGAGAGTGAGACCGAGGAAGGCCAGGACGGAAACGACACTCGCCACGATGGCGGTGATAAGGGTTGTCTCGAAGCCGCCCATTGTGATGTAGGTATGCCGGTTCGACGTATGTATGTGATATGTATAATATGTGTGGCGTATAGGTGTGTTGGTTTGGCGACAGGAGAGCGAATATGGATGGACAGGATGAGTCAACTGATGCTAGGTGTCGAGCGATATTATCCAAGATTGTTTTCTTCCCCTTTGAAGATTTTTGCAATTACTGCCCACAGGCGCGGCGACAAGACTGACGACGGGAGAGACTGCTCGAACGGGCTAATGTTTCACTCAGGTTTCGAGCCGCAACAGAACGAGCGAGAACCGGCTCACAATAGGAAAAATCCAAAACACTCCTGATTCAAGAGTAGAAGCCAGCCATCGACGGCACGAACTGGCGTTGCGTCCCTACCAAACTTATAGGGTCTCAAGGGTCTCGAGCCCGAGGGACGGACTGCAGTGCCTTACCTTGGCTTGCCCACTCATGGTGGTGGTACGTCATCCGGGCTATCCGTACGCCGTCGCGTTTTGGAATCAAGAGGCTTAGGCTTAGGGCCGAGGGCTTGACACTTGTCAGACGCTTCGCCGGAGAACTCGGTCGATTGGCGTAGGCGCGACGAGAGTTGTGCGATCGTAAGCCATGCCCATCCATGGGTTTTTTTTTTTGTGGGCGCTAAAGGCCGAGAGTCGTCTTGCGCGCGGCACCATCAGATCGTCGGAGACGGGGGTGGGTTTCGAGGCTCGTCGAAAAGATGAAAGGCCCCGGAACGATTCGCTCGCACGGCACCATGACGAAACCCGCCCTGCTTAAAGGGTCTTGCACCCCACTGCCGTATGTGCAGCTGGGCTGGCCGACGGGAATGGCGTAGGTGGCTTCGATAACCAATGACTGACCCTGCGTCCATCGAAGTGCGGAACTCCCCTAGGGATACCTTAGGTACCTGTAAGTACCTACCTTGTGTGTAGAGCGCCTGTAGCGGGCATCAGTAGGGGCTCTGCTAGGGGTTCTCCCCCAGGTACCTAGTTGTACCTCCTTGGTACTGCTGTGGATGGCGCTTACATAGCGCGCGGAATGGCCCCCTCAGCGCCTAGTCGGCTTCTCTCTTTACCGCCAGTTCTTGCCCTTACTCTATTTTCTCCGTGCAGCTATCGCAATTACCAGTTTTTACCAATTCTAGAATACTCAAGGTGGTGGAATGCCAGAAGGGTAGCATTTGGTTCCCAATTCCCAACCTACCGCAAGCAAGAAAACAAGCTGGGACTGGACTATTGTCCATACCTACCTACATCAGTCATTAACGCCAGCAACTGACCTCCTCTAGATGATGTAATTCATCTATCCCTCCGTTCGCATGATCGTTGGAGCCATCTATCGTCGTTTTGAGTATTTCGAATGGTGATATAAGAACGCAAATCCATTGCGCATTTTGAATGGCACTGTGTTAGTGCTACCTACCTTGGGGATTTTGAGGTTGTCGGCGATCCCTTTTCGGGACTCTAGTTGAGGGATCGTCAACGATGCGGCTGGGGGGTGGGTGACGCACCCCGGACGCAGTGCAACTCCTCACGTCATGGGTCCTTCAACCCATCAACGACCTGATATCATATATTGGTTGCGTTGTACGCCATGTAGGTAGTCCAACTACTACTTGTCACATAGCTTGGTAGTCTAGGCACGTTAATTGCCTTGTATTACGTTCGCCTCTCTCAATTTAGTCCTTCGACAGTTCCAGATCAACAACATTAACGAGGAGAACCGGCAACTGCAACTCGAGCCCGAGACATACCAACAGCCCGGTGTGGTCCTGGACCAATCACTACCAACTCTAGAATCGATATTTTACTTTAATGAAGACATTCATAATCCTACTAGCCCGATCGCTATTTACGCAATTAATATAATTGAATGATAAAATCCGCAAGGGGAACGCGTGGTTCCCATCCCTCGAGCTGCCAAGACCACCACGACAAAGTCTGACTCCCGCTTTCATCCCCATCCAGTATGGGCTCAACCTTTCGGACCCTGACATGCCTCGATATCCAACGTCTCCAATGATCATCTAAGACGAGATCCTTGTCGTCGGCTTCATGGGGCGAAACAGAGTCTATATGCGTCGATTCCGCACCCTCGACAGTGATGAAAGGAGTGATCGGCGTACTCTCTTCTTCGATATATCATGATATAGCATAGTGTGCCGGCATGAGAACGTACCGCAAGCCCTTGAGCAGGTAGAGGACCTGTTTCGCTGGTGGGGCAGTGCCGAGTTGACCAGTGACAATCGACAAGGCACGAAGTATCAATAGCGGCGCTAGAAGTTGTGGCAGCGCGAGTCGAAGTCGGAAAGGCGCGCCTTCCATTGTAGACGTGGCCCAAACGATGCCACAAATAGTATTGATGAGCTTGACGATTGCAAGAGTAACCCATAAGAGCGGAAGCACTGCGGCAGTCAGGTCCGATACTGTCTTTGCAGCGACCATGTTGACGAGAGCAGTGCTCATGTCCACCTTATAGTAATTGCAAAAGACATATTCGACAATGATCTCGAGGGAAGAAGCGTGTGGACTCCGCCAACCAAAGTTTCGCCGTCTGTGACTTGAGGGCGCGGCACGATCATCATGGATCCGGTTGAAGAGGTTGTCGCGCAGGCCTTGACAGTTGTATTTGATGACGTCGTAGCCTGGGGAGATCGCAATGAGGTGCTTCCCGGTTTCCTCAATCTCATCTTTGGTCATGAAGCTGCAGCCGGCATAGGTGCGAGATAGAACAATCCATTCTGGTTCTGGATCTTCCGATTGGGATCTGGCGTTGTCCTCCGACTTTGCAACGGGCTCGCAGGACAATCTGATTGAGTCGCCTACCCGCTCCAGTTCGAAGTACTCGCCATCAACCTCAAGCGCGTAATGACACACCATATCCATGATAATCCAGATGAATCCCTGATCGAACTCTAGCTTCATAGCCGCAAAGAGTGACAAAACAAGAACTCTCATCTTGGTGCTGGGGAAGAAGTTGGCGAGGAAGAATGTGGCCGGTGTCAAAAACTCACGTGTGGTCTTCATATATGCAGGCTTCCGGAGATGTCCCCCCGCTGCCATGTCGATGGAGTCAAGGTCATCGTCGATCTCGACTCCCCTCTCTCTCATCTTCGTCAAAACAATACGACGAAGCAGGCGTAGGCGCATCGCACAAACGAACGCCCAGTTGATTGCCTGCCATGCGCGAAAGACGACTGCCTCTTGTGCTCGGTAGAGTGTCGGAACCAGCCATCTCGGCCTAAATGCTGGGAAGGAGACAAAGTACACAGGGCGCGCCTCGCGCTGTTCGGCTGGGAGGAGTTTCAAGTACTCTGGATTTTGGCGTTCGGCGATTAACAAGGTACGATACGCGGTATCAAGACAACCGTGAAGCACCACGCCCAGCTGGACCAGCAGCAAGACGAAAAATAACGCTCTGTATCAACCAATCTCGCATCATGGCACTGCGATGTGAGCCACTCGACCTCGAGAAGCATCGAGGACAACCATGCAATGAAGGATGGGTTGAGCACTGTCAACTTGAGTCGCCGCCTTCGTAAAAAGATAAATTTCATGACCGACGTGACGGTCACATTCCTGTTGATGAAGCCAGTGTAAGGACAGGGACCCAATGGAATATTGAGGGCCGGGACATGAATGAGGACCACGAGGGTGGCCCATAAGAGTACAACGCCCCCTGGAACCCGGGTGCGAAATGAGGAAAAAACAAAACCATTACGAGGATGATGAGGAAGTCTTGGAGAGAACTATCGTAAATCTAGCGGAAATGCGTGGGTTAGCAAACAAAAGGCTAGTTACCGTATTCAAGTTGGCCCAGATATCATGACTGAATGGCTGAACCTTTCTTACATCATCTACTAGCGTCTGCTCATAGCTACATTGTGGGATGCCAAGGTCTGAATAAACCCCAGAAGAGGCAGTGTATCATGTCACAGTACATAAGGTACAGTCTGCATTCGCTTTGTCCAACTCCAATCAACTCAAGCATAGCTTGTCGAGAAGGTTGAAAAACATTGAGCACCCTTTCCTTGGGTCCAACTGTTGCGTATAGTCCGTTGTTACCACACAGTGATAACGGCGTCATTTTTTCCGTTATATCGACCTAACGAGCTGTTCTCTCGCGAGTCGTGGGATTTCTCTATGGTCGAGTTCGCACTTTCAAGCATCTTGATCTTCTTCCGATTCAAGTTAGTAAACCATATTCTTAGAATACAGAGATGGATCTCTTAAAAAACGCTTCACCTTGCTTTCGGTCTTCCTGAACGTTATAATCACTTGGCCGTTGTCGGTTATATTTATCCCGTGGTGGACAAATTACGAAATTCTCGAGCACGCTCTCAACGCATTCAACCAAGATGACCGAACGAATGAGTCGATCCAGCGGTTCTGCGACTCTAAATCAAAGTAGCTTTCTAATGTGAGCGTCTTGGTAAGATATCCCTATTCACTCTGACGGACTTGAGACAGTATCAAAACTGACACCTCGTCACGCCGTCAACTCAGGGGAGCATCACGGCCGCAGTAATAGGCACGGTCTTTGCTTGGGCCACTCCTGAGCCAATCCCACCCACCGTATCCGGCTCATGGCGCTGCGGTCTCATTTTCGCCCTCATCGCAGTCTCGGTCGCGGCACAACAGAAAATCGCTCTGATCCGCGCCCAGGCACATCCGAAAGGCTTTGACAACATTCGCCACATGCTTATCGAGGCCAAGAAGAGCCTGACTTGCCAAGGACCCGAGAAGAAGTGAGAGCCATGAGAAACCAGCCCATGGACCACCAGTTGTACCTCTGGCAGGTGCCTATCATGATGCTCAACTTTGCCAACCTTGTGCTCGCCCCGAGTATTATATACTTGGTTATTCAGACGGAGTCTACTATGGTGCGTATATTGGACACCCCTTCGCTGTTCGAAGAAGAGAAGAGTGTTATGCGACAGAGGAAGCCCTTACAGAAAACTAATCAAAGATACGCTTCCGCAGGTGATTGTTTGGGTCCTGGCCGCGACGATGTTTGCCGGAATCAATTACTTGACGTCTTGGGCAACCCTAAATGCTAGCACTTTGGCCGCGAGTGAGAAGTCTCATCGGCAATAGAAAAATGGTGGCTCTCGAGAAGAACTACGATGAACCAGGTTTGAATCCGCTGCATTGTGTAGCAAGTGGATGACAGGGTGACGGCTGAATGTGTGCACATGGTCCGTGTGTATGACGAGGGTTGGGATTCAGGGCTTGGAAGACAACTTCAATTCAACAATAATCTTCTATAGTTACCAAGATCCTTGGCTCTATATAAAGAGGCCCCGGAGGTTGCTGACCTTCGCAGTCGTATCGATTGACGTAAGTAAACGAGGGCTAAATAGGTTCAGTTTCAATACTATTGAGACATGCAAATACGAAGGTATCCCTTTAACTGCTAATCCAGCTACGAAATGCCAAGACCGAAATGCCCCCACAGGACCCCTGTCTAATAGAGAGACCGCTTGGGGACCTAGTTTGACTAGGAAATAATAAGCATTTGACTGTACCATATATGTAGCCTAGTTAATGCAAAGACTTCCTGCGTCTGTAAATCTTGATAGGAATTAAAGTACCAGCCTTATTATTAACATTTATTAGTTATAAGCTTATAATATTTAAATCTTGGCATTTTGTAGCTGGATTAGCAGTTAAAGGGATACACCGAAGTCTGTATGCGAAACAGCGTATAAGTGTTTAGCTATTATTTATAGCAAATTACTAGCCCTAGTCTGAAGACGGATTAGCTAGGATTTTAGATACCGTAATAATAGGTATTTTAGCTGAAGTTGATATACACTAACCACATTAAACATTTGCCCCTAAAAGGGCGAAATGATTTAAAGAAGTATCAAAGGTATTATACCCAGGTGACAAGTCCTTTTCGGCGTTAATATCCGATTATAATATTATATACAGTTAGATTAAAGCGCTTAACCTCTAAAGTCCGCTAAGCCATTTAATTAAGCGGAGGCTAAAGAGGCTCAGCTTATTATAAAAACGGCCCACCTGCACTAAGGTAGTCGTAATCCACCCTACTCCTTATATAATAGCTATTATACTAAAATTAGATAGTGTTTCAACTAAAGTCCTAGTATAGCTTATATATTAATAAAAATTTATTAATAAAGATTAATATATCTTTTATTTAATTAGGTCCATTTGATTAAGTAAGCCATTTTTAAACTTTATATAAAATTTATATATAAAAACTTTAATAATTTTATTAGTTTTATTATTAAAATCAGCTAATAATAGTCGGGTGCTATTTTATAATATACGCTAGTCTTATTAACTAACCGCTTAACTCATTTAGTTATAGGGTTTATTTTAGGCTTACTTATAGTGGTTATATAATGTGTATAAAGCTTTAGCAGAGTAAATATAGGGCTTTTATCACATTTTTAGATTCCCAGCTTAAGATCCCCTAACAAAGACACTAACCAATCATGTTATACTTATATTTATATATAAACTCTTAGGTTTAGCTGTTGTGGGCTATTGGGGTTTATTTTGTTCCTTAGTTATTAACTTCTCTATTTTGTTTTATGCTTATTCCGACCCTTTTTTATTAGTGCACCTAGCTTGTCTCGTCTTTGTCTGTAACAATTTTAATAACTCTAACCCTAGGCTACCTACATTTGCCTGCTATATATTTATAATAACTTTATCTAATTTAAATCTAATTATAAAAGTGGAAATCTAGTTCCTATAAAAATAGGTTAAACTTATAAAATAGGTAAAAATGTTAAAAAGATAGTTAGTTAAAGTATAAAAAGTTAAAACGTTTATAAAGTAATACTAAAAATAAGACAAGTTAGACTTAGATTACGATATTAACTTAAAGTAATTTATTAAGTCTTTTAGTTTTTAATATATATTTTGCTAATAAAATAAATAGCTATCTAATTTATAAAAAGCTTTTAAAAGTGCTTTAAAAAAGTATTATAAAGGTTATTATTAGATTAATCTCGTAGTTTTAAAAATAGATAACTAATATAGACCCCTTTGGGATAAAAAGATTTAATAACTCGAAAATAAAGACCTTATAGAAGCAGCTTAAATATATAATAACTAGCTTTTATTTATTTAATAAACCTTAACTATTATTAAAAATACTAGTTATTATAATATATATATTATAAAATAATTAGAATTTACTAAGCAAAGTAGTTAGTAGTACCTTTAAAACTTTAATAACTATTTATAATTATTAAAAGACTAAGACGTTTAGAAAACGCTTATAGCTAGCGTGCAGTTTTATTATATAAAGCTAATAAACCTTTTTTTAAAATAAGCTAAAAAGTTAGATAATTTTACTTTTAAAAACTTAAAAAGGTATAGTTTAATTAGCTATATATTAATATAAGCTAATAAACTCTAATTATTCTCTAGTTAGGCTGTAAAATATAGCCGAATTAGAAACAATTTTAACCCTAAACCTTTTACTAATACAGCCTATAGCTAATACTATAACCCTTTCGGTTAAACTAATTATAAAAGATTTAACTTTATTAATACCTTATATAAATAGTACTTGTCAAAACTATAAAAAGAAGATTATATTTTATAAATAGTATAAAAGTAAGACGTATTAGGGGTCTAAATGCCTTTAGAAACTAAAGGTCATAGGACCGACTATATTAAATCTAGCATATAGTTTAGACGTATAGTAGAGGTGTTTTAGAGGTTTTTCCCTATACCTGCTAAAAAGAAAGCAACGGCTAGGTTTTCCCTTTAAATAAGGCTGTGCTTTAGTAAATATACACTGTTTTATATATATGTCTGTTTATTAGTCTTTTATAAAATCTTTATAAGGTTTAAAGACTTTATCTATTTTTATTTGTTTTTATCTGTTTTTATTAGTCTCTATCTAATTATTAGTTTTTTATAAGATCTTTATAAAGTCTAAAGACTTTATTAGTTAGTCCCTGTTTTAAGCTATTTTTATATAAGATTTAGAGCTATTTCAAAAGGTATTAGGTAGTAGTTAGTCTTCTACATTATTTAAGCTATATATAAAGGTCTAATAACATTACTGCTTTATTTATTTTATTATAATGTCAAGCTTATAGCTGTTTAGCGGCCTCTATAAAGACTAAAAGCTATTATTTTAAAGCTTAGCTAAGTATCTTATACTTTAGCTATAAAAGCTTTATTAATTTAGCTAATTAACTATAATTTGATAGTAAATCTAACCTAAAGTAATTATAAAAATAGTCGGGGCCCTTAAAAAGAGACTCTAATAACTTTTTCGTATGCTAAAATCATTAGCTTTAACTTTGCAAAAGGTAATAGTATAGGCCTTAGGAAGCCTTTGTTTGCTTTAGCCTCCGAATCGGGATCGATTTAATTAGGGAGGAGGGAATAATTATTATGTTTTTAGGTTTTTAGCCTAAGATCTTTTAATAAAGACACTAACCAGTTATATTATATTTATATTTATATATAAACTCTTAGGTCTAGCTGTTATAGGCTATTAGGGTCTGTTTTATTCCTTAGTTATTAACTTCTCTATTTTGTTTTGTGCCTATTCCGACCCCTTTTTGTCAGTGCACCTAGCCCGTCTCGTCTCTGTCTGTAACAGTTTTATAGCGCTAAGCAAAGCTTATTAGGGTTACTAATAGTGCTAAAAGTCGGCATTACTAATAGGATTAGTTAATAATCTCAGTAAATAGGTTAGTGGATAACTTAATAGAGTTAGTAGGTTTTATAAAGCTTATATAATAAAAGAAGTAGTATAGGTAAACAGAAGATGTAGAATTAAAAAGTGGAGTCCTATAGAGCAATATAGCCTAAGGCCATATATGCTCTTATAAGTGGTTATGTGACCTAAGGTCACATAACCCATAGTACATACTAGGAGTACGTACTGGACGCGCGGCGGGTGGTATAGCCACCCTTGCTGTGTCTTATCACTATAAGAGGACTCCCGGAAGGTGTGTATAAGTCCCGGGTAGCCCCTATAGGGTTTGGTTATACCGAACCGACCTACTAACTTAAGTATTAAATAATCCACTATTTTAAATAGCTGTAAATCCTATTAACTAGGGCTTAGTCAGGTTAATCTTCTTTATATTTAGCTAGTAATTATAGTGTAGACTTAGTGCTATTAACACTAAATTTACTGTCCCTTTAGCTATATAGCCGCTGGAATTTCCCTTTATTTAGCTACTTAATAATTAAGCAATTTAATCTTTTGACTACCACTTTTAGCCTTTACCTTATAGCGACCTACCCGCTATAGTCTTTGTTTCCAATACTGTTAAAATCCGTTACCTTCCGCTGTAGCTAGTCTGTGCCCCTTATAGGACCTTTTATAGCCTCGATACTATATGCCCTATAGTGTACTACCTTTTTACATTTATAACTATAAGTATATAACGCATCTCCTACTTAACCGGGTCGCCTAATTAAGTAAGCCACTTTAAAACTTTATATAAAATCTATATATAAAAACTTTAATAACTTGATTAATTTTATAATTATAAATATATAATTTAAAAATTTAAGTATTAACTTAAAAAGCTATATAAATATATTTTTATTAATTTTATTATTATTTTATTTATAGTTAACGCATTTTTTACTTTAATTAGATATTTAATTTAATTAGATATATTTTATAACCTCTATATATATATTTAGAAATAATTTAATATTAATATATATAATTAATTTAAACTATTTAGAATTCTGATTTATTAAACGTTTTTATATTATTTTCACAAGTTTGCGTATTATAACCGGGTTTACTATAAGCCTTATAGCGCTAGGCGTATATCTCTTTCCTTTTTGTATAATAATTATTTTAACGGTTTTTATAATTTTTTATTTAACCGCATTTTTAAAAGCTTATAAATCTTTCGCCTTTTATATAATAAAAGATATTTTATTTTATAATCGAGTTTTTTATATAATAATATTGATTAAACTAGTAATTTATTTTATAAAGGATTATAAGTCTTCCCTTTT